>JASAMV010003187.1:0-15600 GCA_030248065.1 Rhynchonema sp. JSB1_4
ACACAACAAAGATTCGACATTCAGCGACGTGGTTTCGGCTCAAAACACTGCATCACTCCAAACTGACCTTCATTCGATCTTCCCCCGATCACAAACACCAGTGCATCAATTACTTGAATAGCCACCCTCAGCCGTCGTCTTGGCCACACGCTGTCCACTGCACCACTCAATGCTGGCCATTTGGGGTACAACACGTGTGTCTGGGGCTCATCGGTGCGCAATAGGAACACTTTTGGATGATTGCCTGAGAGAAAATGTTACACAAACGTAAATGCCGCAAGATCGAGACAGATCTGATCCATGTGCATGTTGTGTCGTTTTCAATTATTTAAATCATATAAACAGCGAAAGAAAACAAATAAATACACACATTTATAGATCCGATTCAATCTCAAGCTGTCTTGTCGGCTGAGGAAATCTGATTGACCCAGATCTGTCCTGCCATACGGACCGGTGATCGAGTGGTTGCCTGAAAATCAGGGGCATGGAAGCCCTGATTTTGACCAGTGCAAAATTTATATATTCCCAGACAACCTTTACGCTGGTCAAGATTCGTGGCATCAAAATTTTTTTAAGTGTCCTGACACAAAATAGTCATGTGATTTTTATTAAGCCAAGTGTGTGCTATCCGATCATCAAATTTGCATACCTTTCCACGCATACGCGGTCGATTGTCGGTGTGTTATTGATTGGTAGTCGTAACTGAAATTCAACGCCGAAATGGCGGCTTGCGGCAGTTTCATGAATTTGTGTCGGAAGCTCGGCTGCAACGACAACAATCTGTGACGTTTCATTCAGATATTCATTCAAGATTGTTGTTCTTATTGCTTGGACATGAGGCGCCAGACATGAATTGTGAGTGAATGCAGCATGATTGCTTGTTGCGGCTGCCTGTTTTCACAGACGGGTGGTGCACTGGCGCATCGTCAGCAGCGTCCAGTAACCTCCAAACAGATGTGCACTGATTCCATGCGTGTGCATGGAAGAGCTTCTGCAAACACAAAAAGCAGAACTTGGCGATCGCCGGTCGAAAAATAGGATTTTGTGGCAGTATTAATCCGCTCCGATCATCAATCCAGACGCCCGTCTATATACAGGTCATATACGTATGTACAGTATGGACATCGTGGACATACTTATACACGGTGTATCCCTTCCCTTTGGGACTATCCATCCAAACACCCGTCCTTCTATAAGCACCGTACCTGAATGGCATCGAAATGCACATTGACATGTTGATCCCTATCAAATCTCTGATCTTCATGGTACAGCCCAAGTGTGTGCGCCAACAAGTGCATAATAGCTGCATCGTTGTGTCTGCAGTTTGCACCGAGCTTGATGTACTGTGGTTGGTGATCAGTTGGCAACGCGCCAATTGATGAGTGGCACGCCTCAGCGTTCAGTTTGATCAGAAGCACCGATGCAGGCTGCAGTCAATGAGGGTTTGCATTTATGGTGGTCGTGAACCATCACCAAATATTGTGCGACGGTTCAGTCCCGGGACACAGGTTCAGGCCCGGCCGATTCATGCCCGGCTGGAGTTAGGCCTAAGCCTAAGCCTATAAATGCGTCAAATATGCTGGGCCTGAATCGGCCGGGCTTGAAAAACTGGACCTGAAAAGGTCGGGCCTGAAAATTCGCGGAATAGTCACCAAACCATATCCAAGCCCACAAAAATCGAGAAATAAGTCCAAACCACAACAACGGGTTCCAACGCTTCCTGATCAAACAATGCTAACTTGGTCCAAGAAGTCGACGGCTTTGAATCGAATACACGCCGTTGCCTCCATCCATCCAATGATTTTCGTCACCCGCCCTTTTTCACTTTGCGACCCCGACACCAACAGATAGGGTACGATACCATCCGGCCACAGTCCGGCGGTGTCCACATATGGGGATGTCCGATTGAAATTGTCATAGATTCGAAAGATCTGTTGCTCGGTTGGCGTTAGCTGGACTGGGTTGCAGAAGATTGGCATCAGAATTGCGAACATCAATGTTATTAGTTGGTTAGTTGGGTTTAGTTGCATTTTTGTGATTGTCCGCTAAAAATGACACATACTCTTCTGCATTTTTTCATATTAGAATGAACAACACACCCACACACTTTTCTCACGGATGTGACAGAACTGAGTTTTGCTATTTCGCCCGTGTTCACAGACGGGTGGTGCAACCGGTACATCATCATCTTTGCCAGTGCACCAACTGGCCCCAGGTGACCCAAAAAAGGAATTGATTGGAGTGCTTTCACCTAGTCAGTGCGAAACCAATTTATTAAAAATTGACGAAGAATTATTTTAAAAACGCATCCGAAATCATGCGTGGAAATGTGTGTGACATGTTTTTCTTTTCGAGAAAGCGAAAAAAATGTGTGCTCATATTCTCTTGACATTTTTCGAAGTAGTTCAAGTCCACATGTGCGCGCACTTCAAAACCACGGCATCTCAATAAGTCATCTTGAACTCGACAGGGTGAATGTTGTCTTATTTTGGTAAACATTGAACAAACAACTTATAAGTGAGCGTGTGTCAGGTTAAACTTGTCGTCATTATCAAAATTAGTGTCGAAAATGCCGTAAAAAGATAATTGGGTAACTTGCGATCCCAACGTTCCCAGCAAGTGCAAAACGATTGTGTGGAACACGACAACAAATTGGATGCAGCTGCAATTCTGGGAGCTGCCGTCGATCCTACGCAGCGCACGCGTGCACCGCGCGTATGTATACCTAATGTATGCATAGTCTGTCCATCTGCTCATGAGACGCCCAGTTACGGTTCCACTTTGCATGTGTTTCGAAGTATTTCGATTCGACCACAGAATTTGCTTCTGCACACGTGGTGTTAGGTGTTTCCTGCATCATTTCTCAGGAATCTGGGGTTGAGAAATAGAAATGTATAATTGCAAACCGAATTAGAAATCGCATTAAATTATCGATAATACGATAATGTGTATAATATTGTAATTCGCAGTAATGCAACTCACTGTCTTCAAAGAAAATGTGACGTTGTTTATGTGGTTCCTTAAAACAGAGAACGAAAACAAAAATCGACAATTTTGAAATTACCGTACTGTACGCATGTAGAGGTTGCATATTCGAAAAATGCGGCTTGTTGTGGATGAGCCCAAAACCTTCATTAAAAAAACCGTGCAGTAACCGTCAGCTTGCAACCTGCACCACAACTACTGCAGGTATACCTTTGAATTTCGGGCATTTGAGCTATAGAGTCGTCGAGTCATAATGAAGTGCATCTGTGCTTTCGCCACCGCCATAATCCTTCTCGGCATCCTGTCAATAACGGGCGCAGCCAAATGTGCGTTCGAGCATGTCATCAAACGCAGTGTGTGTGGGATATCGACGTCGCCGACAGCCATGCAAGGTCGGCTTATTGTGAAGTGGTTGACACGTTGCATCGACCGCTCAGGTCAACGGCGTTCCATTTTCAGCATGTAATAAGGAATGCACCATACTTGGCTACCAATCCGGGTCGTGTACAAGACAGTACTCACGACGAGAGACCGTCTGCACGTGTTGTGGAAGCGCAGGTCGGGTGTTCAAAATTTTTAAACTTCCAAATGTTTCCAAAATAACATTTTAAACGTGACTGGGATCAATGTGATTATTCTAATGTCGTCCACGTAAGTCGTCGCAATTCGTGCAAGTGCAGACCCGATGCTACATTGTCGACGCCAGCCAAAACCGCTATGGACACCTGCCCTTGCCCATGTGTAAATGTATTGCATTCCTTTGGGGTGATACGCGTGCATCCAGTCTGTATCAACCACATTACAATAAGCCTGTTCCAGCGCTCGGCGCCTGCGTGACCTGTTACCGCGGGCAGCACTGTCGAACGGTGGATGGCTTGTACTGGCATGTGCAAACGCACGATAATGCGATACTGAAGTATCTTGCCAGGTTGTGGTACAGTAGCGATCACCATAAGGACATGCCTTCGATTGTGGGTGAACTGAGTTTTACAAGAAGGTCAGTGAAGAAAAATGAGTGTGACCAAAATGTATAGGCTCACGGATCTTAGTGACCTGCGTAGAAAAGTCATAAAAAACGGACTTCACTGCAAATGGGCAGCGTTTATAGAACACGGGAACTCGAATGCGAGCTTAATTTTCGGACCGCGCATTTTCGTCCCAACAACCAACGCGCATTTGCGTCTTCGTTTGTAGGCTCCATGTTCCTTGATACAGCTTTCCCTGTGTTCAAGACTGAAACCCCCGGCACCCAAACACAATTTGAGACACTCCAGTTACAGTACATCTGTTTCATAAGTACAATCTCTAATTGAGCGAAACTTCCATTTGACCATTCGTGTACAGTGTGACTGAAAAAGCTTCAGCGCCGACGGACCCACAATGAAGATGATTGATTTTCAATTCGATCTAGAAAGAACTGGCGGACATATTTTCGTTGAACTTCAGCCAATGGAATTATGCGTTAGTCGTGCTTAGATTTGTGTGTATATAGGCAAACTAGGTACACCAACATGAGCTTGATTTCGCAGCTGGCAGAATGGTGAAACATTCAGACGTGGCTGCTAATTTGGGAAATGTTACACGTTAAAGAATACAAAATGGAGCATGATGATTTTCTCTTTCTATTCGTTTTGAGCACAGACCACCTTCGAAATCAGGCTGTGTTGGTGTAGTTTGCCTTCTATGTAATCTATTGTATGACCAATTCAATTCAAGCCACATCAACTACATGTATGTGTGTATGACCCCGATTGGATCAAGACTTGACAGGTTTTGTATTGACTACTGTGTTTTGAACTTTGGTTGGAGTATTAATCTCGATCGTTATACCTAGCTTGTTTCTCTAAAAATGAAGAGTTGTTGCCTCACACTATGTAAATGAAGAACTTACGAGATGGTCGAAATTGCATGCCTGTCTCAAACCATGCTCAGAACCAAGTGTGCGTTTCCTTTGACGTGCTCGTTTCGCACAGCTCGCAAATGCACCAATGTCCCTGTGTTGCAGTTCTACGACGGTAACAATCTCAAATGCACAACGAAATTGCCGGCGCAATATAGCCACGGTTTGACCAAGGTCACATCCAGACAGATTGGCATCAATGGAGGTGTGGATGTGATGTCAAACATTGGCATACGCTTCTCGATACGACCTCAATTTCTGCGTGTTTGTGCGCCAGACACTGCGCCATTTGTGAGTTGAATTATATTTGCGAAATGTGTCTGCTGTTCCTCTTATAGTGACACAATGGGGCCCGCCATCGTCGTAGATACAGAGAGAGAGAGTCATTACAAAAATGGCACACTATAATTGCGAAAGTCCAGGATGGAATTCACAAAACAGTTGAGTGGAAAGTTGAATAGAAAGTTGGGTTGAAAGTTGAGTTGAAGATTAGTGGAGAAAAATCGCGTATTATGACTATGGTGTCTGTGTATGTTTGTGTGTGGGCTACTTGGAGTGTGCGGTGTTTTGTCACTTTGAAATTGAACGCGCTAGCGTTTCCACCCAACTGTCGACCTCTCCACTCAACTCTTTCGTGAATACCACCCTTGTGCTGAATTCCAGGCTGGCGTTCGCGGTATATTCGGAAAATACAGCCGTGATGGGAACCCTTTCAATGACCTGATGTATCGGAACGGCACCGAGCTGCGTGATCTGCCACCGCCATTTCACGTCTTTACGCGGGCGCAGAATCAGCAGTTTTTCGATGACTGGGACAGGTCGTCATTCTACGTCGGCCCGAATCGACGTCCATCTGCTGCAAACTGTGTCAACAGCCATTTGATTGCGATTTACTGCGATCCGCTCACCGCTCAAACTGGCGTGCAACGCCCATTCGGTATTTCAGTAGTTACCAAGAAATTTGAATTGCTCGTGATCACGCTTCGAATTAAAATATATTTGCAAAGCTTTAGAGGTGTGTTTGAAGAACGATAGAAGAGCAATGGAGGAAGGGCAGCAGCTGAGGACAACTTGTGAAATGGAGATTTGTCGTTTTGATCGCGAAATTGGCTCATCAGAGGTCGCTTGTCTGCCTCTCTGGAAAATAATATGGATTTTTGACAACATCGTCTTATTTTATGCTACGTACAGTATGTATATGTACCTATAGATTGCACACCGACTGCAGCTGCACGTGCTGTACGAGCAGATGGAGCTGCTGTGTCAGAGTCGAGGACGGAATGTTGCATCTTGGCGTAGGGCCGACTTTGGACGTGCGTCAACGTTTACGGTTTGACGTTGAGCTCCACTGAAAACCAGATTTGTGAATAAAGCTGTTAATTTCGAAAAACAATGCGCGGTTGCAAATAGTCACCAGTGATGTCAAGAAGGCAGAACCAGGTTTGATGCCCCTCGAATGTTTTTTAGCGACGGATTGCAATGGGGACACGAACGCCGTGTGGAGACGATGTTTGACGGGTGACCTAACCACCTGCGCATCAGTGCGACAACGGCATGGCGATGCCAGACGTAGACGACCACAGCGATACGTAGTGTTGGGATGCGATAGCGGGTGCGTCGAAATTTTTCCAAATATAGCCCACGGGGCTACAAATGAAAAATTGTGAAAAATGATCGGCCTTCGATCAAAAACAATTACTGTACCCCTCCCCTCCCGCGGTCACTATGCGGCATGGAGAAGTTTTCAACGGCAAATTGGGGAGAAGACAGGTCATCGCCAAGTATTTTATGTTAATGTGTGGAGGGTCACTACAAACAGGGCACACTGTATTTCAGATGCACGTGCAAGCCCGGCTACTACCTGAACGAGCAAACCAACAAATGCGTACAGCGCGTCGATTGTCCAGCGGACCGCCGAAGAAGCAGCGGTCGTCGACGTGTTGCATTTGGTTGAAAAGCGTTATTGAGTTGACACTTATTCGCGCATGGGTTCAGTTGTTGCGGCTCTTTCCCATCTTCCTTGTATCTCACGGTACTCCTCATGCACATTTTATTGTCATCTTCTCTTCACAACTTATTCCATGCCCTTAGAAAAACATTGTGCATGCTGTGTGATGGACGCAAGTTCAATAATTGAAGCACATCATTTGTGCCCTGAAGGCATGCCTTCCACCACTAACTTTTTTATTGCGGGTGACTGTATATACGAGCACTATCTTTCGGTTGATTGTTAAATTTTGATCAGGTGTTTGAATGAACGATACAGTCAGGTTTTGAACCTGGTCTGACGTGGTCCTCAAACGTACTGCTCCACATTTGACAGCCGCATACGAGAGAACTGTTTGGTACAATTGCAATGTGGGAAAAGTTGGTAAGCTTTTCAGCATCAGATCTTGTGCATGAACGATCAGTTGTTGTGAGTGATGTGGATCAACGTTCCTAACACCAGCCTAGTTCCAAAAGTCTACAACCGACCCAAGTTCCACTCAGATAAGGGACGATCATCAGGGCACGAACACGATCATCGCAGCTGGGACAACGAATCCATACCATGTTCAAGGATTCTATTGGTGTGAGCGGTTGACCAAATCGGACACCGAAACAAAAAAGGCGAAATTCAATTCTGATCCGATGTGCAAAAGGAAAGAAAACATAGCCCATTGGCCCATTGCCCACAACCAACACTGTTAATATTATTGGCTTATGATGATGGGGTGTGAGTGGTGTCGGTTATGGACCCACAGTGTGTGCGTTTCTCCCTTGTTTTTGTTTGCGTGATAATAAGAGCAAGAAGATATCCATGAATCTTCATGGTTAGCGTTTACGCGAACGCGCATTCATCCGAAATCGTTCGGAACACAACACGTGAAGAAACACAGTTGAGGAACATAAGTACAACGGTACTGTGATTGGTCGGTTTGGACTCAGTCCGGAAAGCACCGCGCTTGCGGGCGAGTCAACTGGGCTGTTCGTCTCCGGTCAGATAAATCAGCGACCCGTTCGTCATCGCCCACCGTGTCCCGACGCGACGAGGTGACGGAGTCTAATCTTCGCGCCGGCACGATGCACAACGGACCCCGATGTGACGAGGTGACGGAGTCTAATCTTCGCGCCGGTACGATGCACAACGGACCCCGATGTGACGAGGTGACGGAGTCTAATCTTCGCGCCGGTACGATGCACAACGGACCCCGATGTGACGAAGTGTTGGAGACTAATCCGCCCGTCGGAGGCTCGCTTCGTTCAACATCTGCCAATGGTCACGAGGGCCATTCGGGCAAACAGAAAGGTCAGTCGGGCAAAACGTTTAGCCTTGAGGACCCACAGGCCGACGATCATTCGGATCGGTCGAGCCAACTACCAAAGCAGGCCAACGATCATTCGGATCGTCAGGGCCAGCCATCGAAACAGGCCAGCGGTCTTTCGGACCAGCAGTCAAGCCGAGCGAACGGTCAATCGAACCACAATTACGGTCACTCGGACCAATCAGACAGCCAATCGGGCCAAACAAGCGCGTACGCTGGACAAGCGAGTCCGTTACGATTATTCGAACACAGAGACCGGACATACGCGACGAACGCGTGAAGTCCGCACGCGATACCAGTCCGAGTCAGAAGCGATCAGACCGCACGCAATTGACATGTACACGACGTACACATTGCCAGACTCGCCAGATCTGCCGTCGTGGCAAACAGACTGGCTCAACGAACTCGAGTTATGCAAGCTCTGGGAGCTGCACGAACACGTGGTTGATATCGTATTCGCCACGCAGCGGTACATTGACCATCTTCGGAAATGGTTGTACCCAGACGAATTACCCCAGGACCAGTTGCTTGCGTCCCATATCTCGGAATATTTGGACGTGATGTCGCTCGATCAGCTACCGCAATGCGACTATGATAGCCGGTATACCGCCGAGGCATTCAGATTGTATGAGATCGAGACGGCGCGGTCAGCGAGATCCGCCAAAACGCGTCGAATGCTCGATGACATCGGCGTGATGCTCGAGGCCAAGGTGCCGATACGAGTGCTACCATATGGTTTAGACCGCCCTCGTCCGGGCATGCCACTCCAAGAGCGGATCCCGAACCCGTGATGAGTGGACTATTTGAAGACATGTGTCGGAATAAGGACCCGATGTTGTCCATGCCGAATGTGCTTGAGAAATCGCTCTGCGCCCACGTGCAGTATTTCGACCTACCCGAACTTGACTACCCAGCACCGCCGCACACTGTTTGTGTGACGACGCGCGTAGTGCCTGTCAAGAAGACGCACACTCTGTGGCATGATGCCTCAGTTGAAGACTGTACGAACAGCCAATGCGATACAGGCTGTGTCACGCCTGCGAATGCCACTGGAGGTCCCAACCACAACGAACCCGTATATGATGTACAGTACGAACCTATCGTGAAATGTCCGTACTTTGCGATTGAAGGAGAGCTGTGAACGGCTGACTACAATCTCCGATTGGGCCATTTCGAAGGCGGCGTGAAACGCCCATCGATAATCCATAGTCCGGTGGAAATCGTTCTGTCGACTATGCACGATGGAAGAGTAACGGCGGAATTGCCGCGTGGATCCACTAATACTTACGAACAAGAAAAGCAAAAAGTGATCGTGTTGTGCGGTCGTGCGCAACCACCAGAGCAACACCGTCTGGACCAAAGCACGCACAGAATATTGTGCAGATGCAGAGCAGAGGACGTGGCAGCGCTGTAGGTTGTGCAACATTACGCCCAGGCCCACCATGCACGTGCCCACATGAATTACATCTTGCACTTAGAGTATGCACATGTGCCTGCTGGTGAGCTGTTTCGATTGTGACGTTTGACCTAATTGTATCGCGACCGGGACCTCGGTCTGAGTGACAATTTTGGGAATTATTATCTGCAGTATAATTATTGTTAGTTGATTGTTGCGCTTATTATTTTGTTCATCAAAAGTTAGAGCTCGTGGGGGCAGAACGCTCTAGGAACGTTGGTACGAATCTCCAATCCCTGCGGTCGCGGGCGCAGAACGCTCTAGGAACGTTGGTATGAATCCCCAATCCCTGCGGTCGCGGGCGCAGAACGCTCTAGGAACGTTGGTATGAATCTCCAATCCCTGCGGTCGTGGAGGCAGAACGCTCTAGGAACGTTGGTATGAATATCCAATCCCTGCGGTCGTGGGAGCGGAACGATCTCTAAACGTTGGTATGAATCTCCTATCCCTGCGGTCGTGGGGGCAGAACGCTCTAGGAACGCTGGTATGAATCTCCAATCCCTGCGGTCGCGGGGGCAGAACGCTCTAGGAACGTTGGTATGAATCTCCAATCCCTGCGGTCGCGGGGGCAGAACGCTCTAGGAACGTTGGTATGAATATCCGAACCCCTGCGGTCGCGGGGGCAGAACGCTCTCGGACGTTGGTATGACCCTCTCCAATCCCTGCGGTCGGGGGGCAGAACGCTCTAGGAACGTCCGGCTACAGCGCGCGCTCCGTGCTGGATGACCTCCAATCCCTGCGGTCGTGGGGGCAACCATAGCTCCGTTTATCTCCATCCCTCGGTCGGGCAAAGACACCTCCATCCCTGCTCGGGGCGCGATGAAAATTGCCCGTCCGCCACTTCCGAGGAGGGGGCCCACATCCATACATACATACACACCCCCCCAGAACGCTCTAGGAACGTTGGTATGAATCTCCAATCCCTGCGGTCGTGGGGGCAGAACGCTCTCGGAACGTTGGTATGAATCTCCAATCCCTGCGGTCGTGGGGGCAGAACGCTCTAGGAACGTTGGTATGAATCTCCAATCCCTGCGGTCGTGGGGGCAGAACGCTCTAGGAACGTTGGTATGAATCTCCAATCCCTGCGGTCGCGGGCGCAGAACGCTCTAGGAACGTTGGTATGAATCTCCAATCCCTGCGGTCGTGGGGGCAGAACGCTCTAGGAACGTTGGTATGAATCTCCAATCCCTGCGGTCGTGGGGGCAGAACGCTCTAGGAACGTTGGTATGAATCTCCAATCCCTGCGGTCGCGGGGACAGAACGCTCTCGGAACGTTGGCATAAATCTCCAATCCCTGCGGTCGTGGCAGGGGGCCCCCCCCCCGCCGCGGCAGAACGCTCTAGGAACGTTGGTAGTGAATCTCCAACGTCCCTGGCGTTCACCCCCGCCCGCGCGGCGCCGTGGGGACATCTCTGCAGAACGCTGCTAGTCAGGAACGTTGGAGGGGGTATGAATCCCTAGTCGGAAAATCTCTGCTAGGGTTCCCGACTAGGGATGCCCTAGTCGAGAATTTTCTGCTAGGGTTCCCGACTAGGGCATCCCTAGTCGAGAAATCTCTGCTAGGGTTCCCGACTATGGCATCCCTAGTCGAGAAATCACTGCTAGGGTTCCCGACTATGGCATCCCTAGTCGAGAAATCTCTGCAAGGGTTCCCGACTATGGCATCCCTAGTCGAGAAATCTCTGCTAGGGTTCCGACTAGGGATGCCCTCGAGAATCTCTGCTAGGGTTCCCGACTAGGGCATCCCTAGTCGGGAAATCGCTGCTAGGGTTCTCGACTAGTTCGCTGGGGCATCCCTAGTCGAGAAATCTCTGCTAGGGTTCCCGACTAGGGCATCCCTAGTCGAGAAATCTCTGCTAGGGGTTCCCCGACTAGGGCATCCCTAGTCGAGAAACCTCTGCTAGGGTTCCCGACTAGGGCATCCCTAGTCGAGAAATCTCTGTTAGGGTTCCCGACTAGGGCATCCCTAGTCGAGAAATTCTCTGCTAGGGTTCCCGACTAGGGATGCCGAGTCGAGAATCTCTGCTAGGGTTCCCGACTAGGGCATCCCTGAGTCCAGAAATCTCTGCTAGGGTTCCCGACTAGGGCATCCCTAGTCGAGAATCTCTGCTAGGGTTCCCGACTAGGGCATCCCTAGTCGAGAAATCTCTGCTAGGGTTCCCGACTAGGGCATTCCCTAAGTGGAGAAAGTCTCTGCTAGGGTTCCCGACTAGGGCATCCCTAGTCGAGAAATCCCTGCTAGGGTTCACGACTAGGGCATCCCTAGTCGAGAAATATCGGCTAGGGTTCCCGACTAGGGCATCCCTAGTCGAGAAATCTCTGCTAGGGTTCCTGACTAGGGCATCCCTAGTCGAGAAATCTCTGCTAGGGTTCCCGACTAGGGATGCCCTAGTCGAGAATTTTCTGCTAGGGTTCCCGACTAGGGCATCCCTAGGCGAGAAATCTCTGCTAGGGTTCCCAACTATGGCATCCCTAGTGAGAGAATCTCTGCTAGGGTTCCCGACTAGGGCATCCCTAGTCGAGAAATCTCTGCTAGGGTTCCCGACTATGGCATCCCTAGTCGAGAAATCTCTGCTAGGGTTCCGACTAGGGGATGCCCTAGTCGAGAATCTCTGCTAGGGTTCCCGACTAGGCGGCGCGGCATGCCCTGAGTCTGAGAAATCTCTGCTAGGGTTCCCGACTAAGGGATCCCTAGTGCGAGAAATCTCTGCTAGGGTTCCCGACTATGGCATGCCCTAGTCGAGAAATCTCTGCTAGGGTTCCCGACTAGGGCATCCCTAGTTGAGAAATCTCTGCTAGGGTTCCCGGCTTAGGGCATCCTCATTAGGAATCTCTGCTAGGGTTTCCTGACTAGGGCATCCCTAGTCGAGAAATCTCTGCTAGGGTTCCCGACTAGGGGCATCCCTAGTGGAGAAATCTCTGCTAGGGTTCCCGACTTAGGGGCATGCCCTGAGTCGAGAATTTCTCTCTGCTTAGGGTTCCCGACTTAGGGATGCCCTAGTGGGGAATAATCCTGCTGGGTTCGCTGGGATGCCCTAGTAGAGAAACCTCAGCAGAGGTTCTGACGAGCTGGGCATCCCTAGTGGGGAAAGAAATCTCTGCTCAGGGTTTTTTATGCCATTAGAGGCATCCTTGAGAACTCCGCCCCAGAGAGTTCTGCGCTGCTAGGTGGGTGCAGTCGAGAACCGCACTAGGGTTCTGGACTAGGGTGCACTGGGAAATCTCCGCTGAGGGTTCCCCGACTAGGGCATCCCTGAGTAGAGAGACCTCTGATAGGGGTTTCTCGACTAGCAACCCCCGGAGAAGGAGCCCGGAGGAGGGGCATCCCTAGTGGAGAACCTGGCTCATGGTTCCCTACTGAGCATCCCTATCAGAAATCTCTGCTAGGGGTCTGCGAATAGACACACACCCATACGGTCAAGCGAAGCTAATGACGGTATTATGTGGTGTACCGTGCACGTGTATGAGCGGCGCTGGTTTACTAGATTCAACCGCAGCCAGACTGAGGCACTCCTAGCCGAGAATTCGTTTGTGGGGCCCCTTCGGGAACCCTAGCAGAGATTCTCTGTTTAGGATCTCCCAGTCGGAATCCCTAGCAGAGATTTCTCTTAGTTTTCGCTACTGGGATGGCCCAAGGAGAACCCCGCGGAGTCCAAAGGAACCGGCCAGCGAAAAAAGCCCAAAGAGGGAACCCTAGCAGAAATTTCTCGACTCGGGGATCCCTGAGTCGGGACCCTATAGATTTGCTAAGTGGATGCCTGAGTCGAGAACCCTAGCAGAGATTTCCCAATCAGGCATGCCCTAGTCGGGAACCCTAGCAGAGATTTATCTGAGGGATGCCTAAGTGGAGAACCCTAGCAGAAGATTTCTCTACTTAGGGATGCCCTAGGTCGGAAACCCTAGCAGAGATTTCCACTAGGGATGCCTGAGTTGGGAACCCTGAGCAGAGATTTCCGACTTAGGGATGCCCTCAGTCGGGAACCCTAACAGAGATTTCTCGACTTAGGGATGCCCTGAGTCGGGAACCCTAGCAGAGATTTCTCGAGCTAGGATCCCCGAGTCTGGAACCCTAGCAGAGATCCTAGTTGGGAATCCCTAGTCGGGAACGCTAGCAGAGATTTTCGACTAGGCATGCCCTGAGTCGGGAACCCTAGCAGAGATTTCTCGATTAGGGATGCCTTAGTCGGGAACCCTAGCAGAGAACTTCTCGACTAGGGATGCCTAGTCGGGAACCCCAGCAGAGATTTCTCTACTAGGGATGCTTAGTCGGGAACCCTAGCAGAGATTTCTGATCAGGGATGCCCTAGTCGGGAACCCTAGCAGAGAATTCTTGAGTGCCCTGCTGGGAACCCTAGCAGAGATTTCTCATAGGGATGCCCTTACGGGGAACCCTGGCAGAGATTTCTACCAGGGATGCCTGAGAGCGGGCCCATGCGAGATTCATAGTCCGCAGAACCCTGGCAGAGATTTCCGACTAGGAAGGCACTTGGAACCCTAGCAGAAGATTCTATGAAGGAGCCTATTGGGAACCCTAGCAGAGATTGAGGGGATGCCCAGGGAGCCAGGCTCTCGACTAGGGATGCCTCATGGGAACCCTAGAGAACCAGGGACCGGTTGGGAACCCTGGCAGAGAATTTCTCCTCACTAGGGATGCCCTAGTCGGGAACCCTAGCAGAGATTTTCGACCAGGGGATGCCTTAGTCGGGAACCCTAGCAGAGATTTCTCGGACTAGGGATGCCCTAGATAGATTCTGATTAGGATGACCCAGCGGGGAACCCCAGCAGAGATTCTCGACTCAGGGATCCCAGCTCCGTAATCCCTAGCAGAGATTCCCCACCAGGGGAATGCCCTGAAGCGGGGGCTCAGCAGAGATTTCTCGACTTAGGGATGCCCTCGTCGGAACCCGCGAGTTCTGCGACCCAGGCAGAGATTTTTGATGAGGGGATGCCCTAGTCGGAACCCCAGCAGAGATTTCTCGATTAGGGATGCCGTAGTCGGGAACCCTAGCAGGGATGCCTAGTTTTACCCTAGCAGAGACTAGGGATGCCATAGTTGGGAACCCTAGCAGAGATTTTCTCGACTCAGGGATGCCCTAGTTGGGAACCCTTAGCAGAGATTCTCGATGCGGGATGCCTTAGTTGAGAACCCCAGCAGAGATTTCCCCACTAGGGATGCCTTCAGTCGGGAACCCTATCAAAGATCTTTCTCGACTCAGGGATGCCCTAGTCGGGAAACCCAGGCAGAGTTTGATTAGGGATCCCTTCCTGAGCAGAGATCTCAGGGATGCCCTAGTCGAGAAACCCTAGCAGAGATTTTCTCGACTGAGGGGATACCCTAGTCGGGAACCCTAGCAGAGATTTCCGGTCCCCTCGAACTAGGGATGCCCTAGTCGGGAACCCTAGCAGAGATTTCTCGACTCAGGGATGCCCTAGTTGAGAACCCTAGCAGAGATTTCTCCACTAGGGATGCCCAGTCGAGAACCCTAGCAGAGATTTCTGATTAGGGATGCCCTAGTGAACCCGAGAACCCGGGAACCAGCAGAGATTTTCTCGACTAGGGATGCCCTCCAGCGGAACCCTAGCAGAGATTTCTGACTTAGGGGATGCCCTCGAGCAGAACCCTAGCAAAGATTTCTCGATTAGGGATGCCCTAAGTTTGAGCGGGAACCCCAGCAGAGATTTCTCGATTAGGGATGCCCTAGTCGAGAACCCTAGCAGAGATTTCTCGACTGGGGATGCCTGAGTCGGGGAACCCTAGCAGTGATTTTCTCTAATGAGGGATGCCACAGCCGGGAACCCTATATATATTCTTGAGAGGGATGCCCACTTTGTAACCCTAGCAGACATTTCCCAGGGGATGCCCTAGTCGGGAACCCTAGCAGAGACTCCTAAGATTCAGGGATGCCCTAGTTGAGAACCCCTACAGAGATATGCTAACTGAAGGTCAGGACCAC
>JASAMV010003190.1:0-48660 GCA_030248065.1 Rhynchonema sp. JSB1_4
ACCGGATCTGGATCGCAGTCTGGATTTCTTTAGGGAAATGAACTTTTCCGAATAGGGATCACCAGCCGTAACGTGACTAATTCAGTAAGACCGGAACGGATCCAAGACCCCAATGAAGATATTAGTGCACATTCAGGCAATTTTCCATCCTATTTCTCTGTTGCCTCACTTATCTTTACATCATACAAATGTGACTATAATTCCGCTTAATCTCGATAAGAATCCTCTTAAGAGTGCCTGATCCATTAATCGGAATCGAAATTTCTGGATGTTGTCGAGATTGAAATCGACCACTATACCAAACAAACAACAGATCAGAAAAACACCGTGATATTCATTTTCGGTCATGTTCTCGCAAATATCAAGACGTTTTTTACAATCAAAGGACATCCTGTAAAAGCTCATCAAAGCAACCACGCTTCAAACAATAACCCGACGAAGGAAGTTCACGGAAAAGAACTTGGTAAACGCGAGCTTTATTGACCGCCCTGCTGCGGAAATTGGCTTCCCAAAAAACTGAAAAATAACAAATATTGAAGCAAAATAGTATGTTACTATGGGGCGCATTCCCGAATGCAAATGCTCGCTCCTAGATGCACGCGACGATGACAACTTCCGGCTAGCTGACCTCAATTTGTTGTTTGTTAAAGCGAAGAGCAATGTCTACAACGCACAAACGTTTTAGGAGTAAAACGTCAATTACGCACAGAGTGAAGAGCGTGAGATATATCCAATACGCGGTGCATTTTCAGGTCGCAGATCCAGATGCGCGCATTTGTCTTCGGGAATTCTGCCCAAACATGATATGCATCCAGCGCAATAATATTAATCATTGTGCTGAATCACTTAACTACAATAGGAAACCGCAACGCACGCAATAACACATTATGTTTGCAACGTGCGACCAAATGATGAATTCCTATATTGATTTCAATTTCCTTTTCGACATTTACTCTTTTGACCTTCTTGTCATCCGCTTGAAAATTGGTATATAACAGAGCGCAATTCCGCAGTTATTACCGAATTGTCTAATCAGCACAATCCCTTACCCAAGTTCCTTCATCAAACCGAAATGAAGCATTCGGCCGTTATTCTGGTCGTAGTCGCTATGACGGCGGTGCTGATGACGTCCGTATCAGCCGACCGAGGCAGTCGTCGGTCACAAGGTCGTCGACGGGACTCCCCATCGCCAACAAGCAGGCGTCGCGTCCCAACGCCGTCCCGTGCCCGAAGCCGAAGCTTGGCTTGCGATGAGACTCTTGGCAACTTCAGGTGCAAGAGCAGCGACGTGTGCATTCCGTCGTGCAAACTAAATGACCAACAGATCGATTGCGACGACGGCAGTGATGAACCTGGTTGGCTGTTGTTGCACATGTTTATGGCTGACTCTTTGTGAACGTGTGGTTTCACATTTTAGGAATGTGCGGTGACTGGCAGTTTGTATGCAAAGACAAGTCAAACTGCATACCGATGAGCTGGCTAGATGACGGCGAAAGTGACTGTATGGATTGCAGTGACGAACCAGGTAGTGCTCTTATTCAGCCATCCTCAGCTCTTAACCATTCGCCCTACGTCTCCTCTACTTCCAGAGCACACCTGGGGCAGCGTGCAACCGGGTTACGTGACGACAACGTGCGGTACGCCAGCGCCCACCTGTGGTCGACAAGACCCTGCACATTTGCCACACGTAATGCAGGGCTCACGTCGTAGATCGGCTGGCAGAAAACGCGGCAGCCTCAGAGTTGACAGTGAGCGTCCGACTGATGTTTGCAGAGAACTTGCGTTGGCGCAAATATATGCAAAACTTTTGAACTCTCAGATGGCATCGAAGCCGTGCCTCATTCTTGGCCATGGCAAGTATTCATGGGCAACTGCGGTGGCTCAATTCTGTCCGAACGCTTGGTTGTCACCGCCGCTCATTGCCGGTTTGTATTCTGTGGTTTTTTTATGTCAGTACGCTTCGGTTCTCCCATAATTATTTGTGTACTGTTTTGTTGCAGGACAAACGGCACAGTTGTTGACGTGTGGCCCGGCGACCATTATAAATCGAACATGTCGTCAACTGCACCTCACAAAGGTGTCATTGTGCATCATCCCGATTTTTCGTGGAACGAAAAGGCCGATATTGCCGTCATCGAGGTCGATCCACCCTTCACTTTCACCGACAAAATCAAGCCAATCTGTATGCCAGAAGCGAATGCAATGCCCGGCGAGCAGTGTTTAGTCACCGGATGGGGTGCGGACGTTAAAAAGAGTACGTTTTGCTGGTTTTGACTCACATAATTTGCCCTGCTGAAATTTTTAGCAAGTGTATTTTTCATGCTATTCGTCAATGGCAGCGGCGGTCTCACCCGCAGTGTACAGCATAGCAGAATAGGAACCGGACAGGAACAGATAAAAACAAATTCACGATCGGTTGCAGTAGTCAATCGGAAGCGGGAGTCGGCAAGAAAGGCCGGTCAACGTCGTCGTCCGAAGCGTTCGCCTGAACAGCGACGACCACGCGCGGAACCCCAACGTTTAGCTCCTCGTGAGCTGCGCCGGACGATCACCAAATCGGTACAACTACGAAACGGACAGTCCGTGCGAGTGTTTGATGAACAATACCTGAGGGGCGTACAGCGGCTGGTCAGGGAGTACAAACGATGCATGGGCCGGGTGAGTACTTTATTTCCATTTGGAAACAGGAATTCATCAAAGCCAATACATATAAACCGATTAAGTTGCTGAAATCTTTTAAGAACGACAGAAGAAGTGAGGCCGACACAGAATTCTTTGTTGATGATCTATTGCTAACGCAGAGCGAAGTGCAAGCGCTCATTAATACTTGCCGCCGATCAGGTTACAGCTTGTTGATTGCAAACTGATTTAACAAAGTCATTGCAAACTGTGATTCAGTTATTAACAGTCATTAATTCTGAAAGTAAAGGTGGCCGCCGTTCAAAGCGTCAGATCATTGATCCAACAGTGGCAGAGGCGAACGGCTACTTCTGGAACACCACGATTCCAGTGGTGTTGACCGCGCATGCCTACGAACAACCAAGCCTTCTCGCAATGGTGCAGGTGCGGGTAGTAAGAGGGTATTGCGTCAAAATTCCTTGTTTTCGAGATATTGTTCTCATACATCTGTTTTCAGAACATGATTGTCGACTACAACAAGTACACGTGTATTAAGTGGGAGCTGCACACTAATCCACCGACAGATGGCACTATTTACGTGCTGATTATAACTGAGTTTAATGGAGGGTAAGTTTTTTTCCAAAGTAAGATTCAATTTGATCCCACTTATTCCACAAAATTCACACTGTGTGTGCTGTGGCATTGCAGTTGCTTCACATTCTCCGGTGTGAGCAATGGCGCGGCATCAAGTATCGTACCAGATGGATATCGTAACCCATATGTGCACCCTGTATTTCTCGGAACAGGTTGCGTAAATGTGAGTAGGATGTCACAAATATAAACTTTCATTCTTCAGACACTCTTCTATTTGGGTTCATTTTTTGACCAGATTAAATGGTACTATTTTTTCAGTACGAGACACTGACGCACGAAATATTGCACGTTCTTGGAATATATCACGAGCAATCGCGCAATGATCGTGACCAATACATAAACGTACATCGGGAGAACATGCTAGATGGGTTTGAATCACAGTTCGACCTTTGTAAACTCAGAGGCGAAAAGGCATGCGTCAATGCGCGCACTAATTATGACTTGACGTCGGTCATGCACTACAACGTTGTGAGTTGATCCATAAATTGACTGAATTGATTCGATGGTTTCATGCATCCATAAAACCCAGTTTTGTTCGTGTCAGATGGCATTCACCAAAAATGGCCAGCCGACGCTATCTGCCAAAGCGCCCCATTTGGTCCACACACTTGGTGTCGGCGTTGATTTGTCGCACAGTGACTGGCACCGCGTCGCACACGCATATTGTGGCACGAGTAAGGGCAACTATACGCAGCCGGCAAAATACGCATTTATTATACTCCAATCACTCATTCAGAGTGTCCCCAAAGTGGTGGATGTGATCCAGCCGGATATCCAAATCCAAACAACTGTGACCAGTGCATTTGCGTCGATGGCATCGGTGCCGGCACATGCCAAGCTCCTGCACCCCAACCAGGTATTATTGATTAGCCGCCCACGAATCACTTCGTTTTGATTTGATCATCGGAATCAAACACCGTATTGTCTTGAAACACAACCCCGTTATCATTGTCCTGCACACGCTAAGCACCCCAACGCATCATAGAAGCCTGGAGGTCTAAGCGCCAGATAACAATTCAGGTTTTCAATGTGGCGGGCTACACGCATCGTCATCGGAATGGCAACCGCTGACCATCAAACAAGAAAGCAACAAACCACTTGCAGACGAGTGTAAATTTGTTATTGAGGTGAGCTATCTTTCCTAAAATGCATAGAGCGGTATGGGAAATTTTGTTGATGACCTGATCCTGTGTAATCATATCCTGTCCATTAATCACTGTTCCACAGGCACCGGAAGGATACCAGGTGGAACTGGAGACGAGGAATGCGCAGCTGTTCAGCGCTTTAGGATCTTCCCACAATCCCTGTAACTGGAACGGACTCGAGATACGGACCAATAGCGATCAGTTGTCGGAGGAAACGGAAGTGTTAGTGCATGCTCGTGACGGAAATTTTCAAAGATAACTTTTATACCATACATATGCACATGCACATACGTACCACAACTAGTCGTAACCTACAAAACTACGGTGATAGCCAAAGAGCATGAAGTTGCTTTAGGCTTTTACTATGTGTTAACTTCAACTTTTGCTTTAGAATGTGTGGTGACGTGAGCCAACGATCATTCAAATCAACGGGTCGCAGAATGTTGGTCATACACCGGTATAAAATCGACTGGCCTCAACAAACCCAATATCTGTACTACAAATTTACCAGCGGTTAGTCGGCTGATAAGTTGTTGACGCAAAAATCTTTTTGTCGAAAACTCGATGGTCCGCGCACAATCATGAAAACACGCTGGAACCATCCACAGACCACACGATGCAAAACGTGACGTACGACTATCTGACCGAAGCTCGTCAAACAATCATCACCAACAACGAATGTCAGGAATCAATCGACGAAAACATCCAACTGTGCGCACGGGGACCGGACGCGACCAACGGCGAAGACGGCGCGCAGAATGAAAGCAGTTGCTACGTACGTTTGTTTGAATCATAATTATTTCGTGCTAATAATCGCGGTGGCCCAATGAACTTACGCTTATCTGGGCAGCAAATAGTCATGAGGCATATAGGCTGACCAAGATGGGAAGAACGCAACGCATTTGGATGCTTGGTTCTCGCTGGCTGGATGATTTGAGTGGCGTACCAGTAGAACGCAAAATCTCCACTGTTTTTTCGTGCTTTACCATGATGGGATGATACAATGAGAACTCATACATAATGAACCCGTCCTGTCAGGACGCATGAAAAAGGCAGATTTTTCATAATAATATATGTAGCTAACACTGTGCTGACGAGCTGAAAATTGCAAACTTTCGTTTTCTCAGGCATAGCTCAAGTCTGTTGGTTTTGGAACTCTAGAAGTGTTGCTTTCCTATCTTGGTCACCCTGCCTGTACTTTTCATCCTCCTTCGAATTTGTCGAGCCAATAACAATTTCAGGGTGATTCGGGCGGACCACTGGTGTGCATACAGTCGGACAACAGCTGGCAGCTGTTCGGCGTGGTCAAAAAGGGTTCGTCTAAGTATTGTGGCTCGGATCCCAGTGGCAAGGATGATGCCATATACACAAATGTATACGCGTACAAGACATGGCTTGATGGATATCTCAACAAGTGATCCGACACTCGGAATCATTCTTCTTATAGGGAGTTTCACTCTCTATAGAAATGCTCATTCATAAGTTCCAGCTGTCAGTCATCTCATCTCAATAATTCATTTTATCACGCGCTTTGAATTTGTTCATTGAAAACGTCTATAAGTCAACAATTGTTGGTCTGTGCGTGAACAAATAAATCCTACGGCATCAGCCCAGATTGCAAATGATTTAAGAAACACGCATCAACAGTTCAGTCCAGAAAAAATGCCTGGTCAGCCAACTAGTGCGCTGGAAAAACGAGTGCCGGGACACCATTTCAAGAAGTCCCACCACACGCAAACAATTGCTAAAACGAGCGCCAAGAGGCGATCAAGCAGATAGCACTCAGGCGACCTTTGTGTGCCCGATTGTGCCAAAAAGCAAGGCCCCACTGAATTGTCGACACTACGAAAAACGAAAACGAACAGCTGCACGTTGCCTTCGTGTGATAGCAATTTTGCCGATGGTACTTGCTTACAATCTTATTGCATTTTGCTCACATTGCGCTACTCTGTAGTGTATCATGGCAGATGATAATAATTACAGGCAGCAGCTTGTTAGTCCACCAACATAGTCTTTTTTTCGAAAACACTATTCAAATTTAGCACTAATCAAAGGTTGTGGTGTTTGTGGCACGGGCACCCCAACGTTTAATTGCAACTAGCTTGGTGCTGGGGCAGCACAACCGCAAGCAACCCACAAGAAATGAGCAATCTGTCAGCGTATTTTGATCGGACCAGATTGCGATCTAGCATTCTCCTTAACATTACATTTCGAACTCTATAACACGACGTCTTCACACGTGTCTCATCTCAACGACGTGTGTGTACAGTCGAGTGGTTTTTCTACCCGTTTGTAGTATTTTTCAAAACCAGTCATTCGTTAACGCTAAGCACTTCAAATAAAAAAATCAGGAGGTTGTGCATACTTGTGTACAAGTCAATCACTGTGTACAGCTCGACCAAAACTTGCCCAAAAGCATGTCAAGTGAATGCAAGCAAAGTTGATAGGACGCGATCAGAAAGATGTGGAGTGCGGAAATTTATTTTGGTTATGAGATGAATGTGGACTTGCAAATTCCCGCATTCCGCGTGTATCTGATCACCTCTGCTGTGATCAGAACCTGTGACCTCACATGTTTAACCAAAAACAAAAAGTTACCTGGAGAAACTTGAACTTCCGCAAATGTGATCAGATTAACGCGGAATGCGGAATGCAGAAACTTGCCAGTCCGCCTTCATCTGATCACAACCTCACACGGCTCATAGTGCAGGCATCTGTGCAGTTTATATTTGCCGTGTCCGCAGTCGACCGAATATATGAATTAAAAAAACGTACAGCTGATTCAGCTTATCATTGTAACAAAGTACATATAGCATGTCTTATGTTTCCGCCCATTTCGACGGATAACTCGTGTTTTTCTTACAAATTTATAATAAGAAACGCTTTGCCGTAAGAAACTAGTTGTTTATCGGTCTGTGTATTATCAAAACTGTCCTGAGTTGAAATAGCATACGGTTAAGATAATTTGTGGGCACAGTTTTGCTCAAGCTGCGTGACTGTCCGACTAGCTTCAACTTGTTTGAACAAAGGGAAATAACAGTCGACTTGCAGTTTCATTGTGCATCTACCTCACTTTCGATTAGGCGCACTGTGCCTCATTACTATGGCACAATAAGCCCGATGTGTCAGGTGACCAATTCAATTGTGCATCTACAATACTGGTTCATTCATTCAGCACCAACCTTAAGTAGACACTCCCTATGGCGGAGGGCTAATTGAGCAAAGCCAGTTTGAGCAAGACCACTTTAAGCAAGTGAAAAAGAGCGGAGTCCAATAGGGCAGAATCTAAAAACGAATAGGCCTAAGCCTAGACACAAACAAAGCCTAAGTGCGCCTAAGCCTAAGCCTAAGCCTGATACCAAAAATCAGCCCAAGCCAATGAAACAAAATAAGTGCTCTGTTTTTGGGTTCTGCTCTTTTTCACTTGCTCAAAGTGGTCTTGCCCAAACCTGCTTTGTCCAATCGCTCGGCCACCCTCCCTATTTCTCTTTTTTGTAGTTAATTGAAATTCAGCTTTCTGTTTTGCTTATTTGAAGCCACACGGCTTGGGTGCGGGTAGTTACATTGTATGAATCAGTCCATGTTTTTGCATACGCGCCTTCATAACACCTTTTTGAACAGTAGCCGTTCATTAATTTGTGGCACCAGACTTTCGTCGCGATAGGCGTGTATGTAAATTGAGCAAGGCCAGAAACTATGTAATTTGTCTTGCAGTCGTTCGGGTAGAGTCAACACCTGGAGTCATGTGCGACTCAGGGGAGTCGGCTGACCCTGAGCCCTCGGGTGACTCTGAACCGTCTGGATCGGAGGGTATGGCCGATACTACAGTGGAGTCATTGACTCTGGCATCGACTATCTCGTTTGCAACACTGATTCTCATCAACGCAACACTGAACATCACGACGCTGTATTTGTTGGCTCGATGGTTGGTCATTTGTGTTCCGCGACTTTCAGGCCCAGTCTTTCAAGTCCGGCCGATTCAGCCCCAGCATATTTGACCTATTTATAGCCTTAGGCTTACGCTGCTGGCGGGCCTGAACCTGTGCCCCGGGACTGAACCGTCGCATAATAGGTCATTTGTCGTGATAATGCCAGCAACATTGCCTACAGCTCGTGCTCTTGTCCAAATCTATGCTACTAAAACAGGAAGACGTAAAATATGTATGTACTGTATGTATGTATGTGTGTATGTACGTGTGTGGCCCCCTCCCTCGGAAGGGCGGACGGGTCAATTTTCATGGGTTAGCTTTGGGTATGCTAACGGGTCTTCGAAGGGGGGCACGGCACGGGCGCGGCGCTGTAGCCGGGCCGTAGGCACGGGTCCCGACTAGTAGAATACTAAAACTGGAAAACCAATCACCTGAAACATCACAGGCGTGCGCGACGACCAGAACACAATGCCGATCATTGGCTGATTGGTTCATTGATCGTCTCCAGCGTTCTCGTCGCGTTCTTTGTGATTCCCGTTGAGCTGAATCAACTTTTTGAGGTTATTTTAGTGTTTGTGTAGCATTTTGTTCCTTTTGAGTGGAAGTATACCACATTCGTTCAATAGTACCGCAGACTACAACAAGTGCAGGTGTATCCACAAAGGGTTGATTGTCTCACATATTCCACACGTGTCTTTTAGTGTGCTTGATTTATCAGGACATTCTCAGCGACTGGATGTGTCGTCTGTGCACCACAATGTCCCTGCTGTCCGCCTATGGCAATATTCTGTCGCAATTGTTGATCGCAATCAATCGCTATCAGAAATCGCATGGTGACCAAACATCAAAATTGGGCGAAAACGCAAAAACGTTCACGTTGGCTATTTGGGCCATTGCCGCGTGCGTGGCGTTCGCACAGGGTTAGAGGCTGTGTGTACATAGTTGCGAACTGTTCAATTGTGCATGCAAGTCCAGCATCAGTCTAAATTTTAGTGAAATTTAATTTAAAATCCGGGAGGCAAAAAGCCTGTGCCTCTTCACTATTATGATGGTTTGCCAACTTCAGGTCCGTGGTTCTACGGTGTGGCCCCGTGGTTTGGTGACCAAGTCACGTGTGGATTTGCAAGCGGTTTAGAGCCGGACTTCAAGTATGCGCTGTCGGTGGTAAATTTCACGTTACCATTCGTCACGTGTATCTTGATTTTGGCAATTCAGGTCAGCCAAGATTTGCGAGTTGTCCTTTTTCAACATGCAGCTGTCTATCACGGGCAAAAAGAAACGTTTTGCTTTATGCTTTGTCCCAATCTTGGCGTTCCCAGAATACTGATGCTCAATTAACAGGCTTGGATCAGTCTCAAGATACAGCCCAAAACACAATCTCAGGTGGCTATTTTCGCATCTAACGTCACCACTTCGTCCAACAACGACGCGCGCGCACGTGAGGATCGCGTATTCATCGCTATCGCGCTGCTCATTTTCGTCTGTTGTCAATTTCCCATGCGTTCAATGGTGAAATTTAGTGAATAATTTTGCATTCTTAATAATTTTCCTAAACTGCATTACGATTGTTGCTATCACCTGAAAAACTGCAGAAAAATTCGTTTCACAGGTTTGGCTGATGAAAATCGACGGAATCAGGTGCATGGTAAACCTGCCCGCGCTCGTTTATGGACTGAAAGTGGTCTGTGGTGTTTAACTTGATTAAAAAAGACGATTTCTTTTGCCCTTAACTTTTGTTTCCAGATCGGGTTCAGTCAGGGCTTCTTCACGCCGCTGTTAGTTTGGTGGAAAACTCCAATTATTAAAGAAGCGTTCGACCGTTCCGTCACCACTGTGACTAAACTCAACTGACATCTATGTACCTTGAGAACGAGACAGTCACCATCATGATAAATTTACCGCCTTTTGTACAACGCGAAAAACACGCGCAAATGCGCTAACGCGCACGCATGTGAAGGCAGCCTAGAAGTACTAGATTGTATGACTGTATAACTGTACCTTTGTGTGCTGATTGAAGTCGCAAATCTTGTAATTGGCATCAAATCGCTTCTTACAGTTAAAACTGAGCTACATACTACCAACACATCACGGTTGTACTGGACCATACATTTTTTTGAATGTGTACAAAACATTAAAATAATACTTGGTGACGAAAATTAAGCTAATAAAGCGCATGATGCTTGCTGCTGCCCACGGTTCACGCTGTGCATGCACTGTCCCTTCGCGGTTAAGTAAAACACACGTACATAAGTGGTGA
Source organism: Rhynchonema sp. JSB1_4 (assembly GCA_030248065.1). Classification (NCBI taxonomy): domain Eukaryota; kingdom Metazoa; phylum Nematoda; class Chromadorea; order Monhysterida; family Xyalidae; genus Rhynchonema; species Rhynchonema sp. JSB1_4. The sequence goes on from JASAMV010003190.1 coordinate 10,605, forward strand.
TTTTGCGTGCATTATGCCTACTGAAAAACAGCTACAGTCAAGCCCCGTCATAAGAAACGGCTTGGGACAAGCAATTTTATTTCTTATAGCAAATTATTTCCTATAACGGATGTAACCTCTGTGAGATGATAAAATGCTTAATTGCATAAACTGTTACTTTGGGTGATATTTTCGAAACGGTGTAAAGGTCAGTTGGATGTACAGGTCGGTGGAAAGCTCGGTCGACAGCACAGTGTGATAGACCTCGGTGTAAACTTAAAACATTCCAGGTTAATAATAGGCAATGTTTTACGTTTACACCGAGCTTTGCCGACCGATCTTTCGACCGAACTTTACACCGTAAATTCCACCCTTTGAGTGGAAGCGCATGTTTGAAGTAATTTTCATTCCAATTATGTGCAGCAGAATAAATTTTAAGTATTCCGCGACTTTTCAAGCGCAGTTTTTAAGTCCCGGCCGATTCAGACCCGGCATATGTGACCCATTTATCGGCTAAGGCTCCAGTCGGGCCTGAACCTGTGCCCCCGGGCCGCACCGTTGTACAATAAATTTTAGGCCATTCAGTAAATTATTCCCAACAAAAAATGTCAGAGGACCCCTCTGTCCTGACACACAAGTGCGGTTTCGCGCATGTTGGTTTGTTGCTTGTGATTAGCTTTCTTGCAACGGATATTTAACATGAAAGGTATAGGGACGCGACACCGAAAGTTTCCTCACATTGATAACTGCGAAATTTCTAATGACGAAAATTGATGACACGTTTGTTTCTTATAACGCTGGATTTCTTATAACGGTGCTTGACTGCATCAACAGAAATGGTGTGGTGGTTATTAACTCTAAACTGGTTTGGTTGATATGCAAAAACAGAAAACATCAAAAACAGAAAGTGCGTGTAGCTTCTGCAGGAGTGTGAGTCATGTTGTTTGTCACCGACAAGTGCATGGAGAACATAAACGCCTCCGTTTCAAACTTGTTTCTGCTTTCCGGACTCGAATAAACCCTGCATTATCATCAAAACGAGCTTTTCGTCGACTTCGGACATGCGCAAGCGTTTTGTTTCTGTTTCTATGTTCTAAAAGTCCCTCAACAACTTCACGCCGAACTCCAAAGTGGAGGACACGCGTCTAAATAACAATGTTCGCTTGTCTCCAATCTTTGGCGCTGTTTTCTATCGTCAGTCTGGCGGAGTCGTTCCCGCAAGAAAACCGAACGACAACCTCAGCCGTGGCGAACGCATCCTCTCAAACGACCGATGAAATCACAGAGCTCTTGATGAATGTGGTTCAGATGGAGGGGGGTGAGGGTGTTTCGACGAAAAACACCGGTTAGAATCGCGCGCCACATTCGGCAAAGAAATCTTTAGGACATAACTCACTGGTCCAAATCATATCGTCTGCCAAATCTAACCGTCAGAATTCAGCAATGCAGGAGACGTTCTCCTAGTCAGTCAGTAGTGTTTGATCTTGACCTCTCTGCTCAATTTAGCTTTCGAACATGGTCTAGTGAAGTCCCAAGCAAGCATCAGAGTAAAATTTTCTGTTCAAATTTTAATTTTCAAGACCGCGATCTGTCACCCGAATTCAACTCCCTGATGGCGTCGCTGGTGATTGGCTGCATTGTCCTGATGGCCGTCGTTCTTCTTTCATGTACGTTGTCGAAACTCTCAGATTGTGGCGGTTACAGAACCAATGGAACGTTGCCCCAAGTTCTCGAAAGTGCAACAGCCACCGGGATGGTAGCGCAGCCAAACACGATGATGACAACCTCCAGCTGGCTGACCTCAATTTGTTGCGTGCAGCAGCGTTTTTAACGCACGCATGTTTTGGGAATAAAATGGAATTTGCGCACCGATGTGGAGAGCGAATAATATATCAATTACACTGTTTCGAAGCTGCCCCGGTGCCGGCGGCGCTTTTGAGAATTTGGGTTCATAAGTCAAGCATCACCTTTGCGGAGCGATTATTGTGCAACGTGGAAGCAGTTGCCTTACTTCTCGACCACAAACCACTCCAAAACGCAAGTCTCTTCATTGAACAATAAACGATGACCTGCAAAAATGTTGCATGAATTTTGGGTCACCGCATGTATCTGATCGACGATAATAACTCAGGGTTTGCGTGCAAACGGCAAACGCGCATGGAAGAGCGCAACGACGATACCACTGACCGTAAGTCGTAATTGACGTTGCACACACTTCAAATCATCAAACTCTCCCCGCTTTTCAGCCTCATCGCAAGATGGCATCGTCCACGAATTGGACATAAGGTATGTTTTATCCAGTGATTGATATAGGACCCACCGTTTAAGATTGAACGCAGATTCGTAACCAACAACCTATGTATACATTGTCACTTTGATGCTTTGCAGGCCAAATCGTCACTTGCCTTCAAGCGTGATCTGGAGAGATGATACGGATCAAAACGGTCGCCTGATCTGTCCTCCAACCGGTTTCGTCATCGAGTTAGACACAGTTCAGAAATTTTGTTTCCTTGTCCAAGCTTCTGTTTTCGATTCGCAAGCTTCCTAGAAAAATAATGGGCAAAATTCATTCTTCCGTTGCATTCCGCAAAGAATATATAGCGTTGTTATTACACAAATACATAGTCACTAGAAACGTTGTTTCATGAGCGAGTGAGGTGGTTTGGTTCAGGGAGATCAGAGATGGCAGACACGTGGCGGTGAAATATTTGCCAAACGAGAGGCAGGCGCTGCGAGAGTTGGCGCAGGTGGAACGCATTCGACAAGTCCAGCACGAAAACATCGTGGAGTTCATGTGAGGCTCGCATTATTGGCATTGGGAAAGTGCAGTGTGATTTTTTCTTATGTTTGGTTTTTCTAGGAGCAAAACAAATTGCATGGTTGAGTCTTCGTGTAATCGTAGCTGCTTGGAAGCTGCTCAATGAAAACCATTTGAATAATCACCACACGCATTTGAAAGAAGCGTGCGGCATGAAGATGCGCCTCATCGGTGAAAAAAATCCGATGAAATAACGTCATGACTGTGATGGAGACGTTTCATTTAGTGACATCGACCGTTCAACAAGACCAGTAGCGATAGTGATGGAGTTGTGCGAGTATTCGTTGCACGATCTGATCTACCTGGCAGCCGGTGGTCAACCGTACAAACATGAACCCGAGGTCACACTGCGTTACTTGACTGGCATCGCGGCCGGGTTGCAGCACTTGCACAGTTACAATATTGTGCATCGCGATCTCAAACCGAGCAAGTCGGTCACACACAAAGCACCGATACTGGTTTCTTGAATGTTTGAATTTGAAAAAAAGCAAGTATGCCTCACAATGTAATGAGCAGAACTTTTCTTGATTTGCTTACGACCTTATGTTTGTTGCGTCAATTGGAACCGATCACAAGAAGAAATGCGCGTGATGCACCCGGTGCATTGTGCATCCTTTGCATCGTTCGGCTCTGCTTTTTTGCATCCGATTCGTCGTGCATCCGGAAAAAAATAAGAAGACAAAAATTATTAACACGAAAAATCATTCTAACAACCTGATATTTGTTGGGATTGCCATCCGGCTGCATCAGATGCCATTTTTGTAACGCATCGGATGCACCCGGATGCGTATTTCTTATACCCCTACGTCCGGGTGCACCCCGTGCATTTTTTCTTGTGGAGTGGCAACAACAGGCCAGTGAAACATCGCTAACCTGTCTTGTACATAGTCAGCCAATTGGAAAAATTACAGTGTTGTGATCGACAACGGAGGGACACCAAAACTGTGCGATTTCGGGGCCGGTCGATGGTTAAGCGCGACCGTACCCAGTCATCGGGCTACTGTGCTGGGCACTGTTGAGTACATGGCACCTGGTTGGATGATTTGTATGCTCTGGGTACTTGTGGTCATTCTGTGCTACTTTGCTTTGTCCCACCAGGAGTTGTTCGCCTAGATACTGTATGTATATACGTGATCGTAATAATGAAATAGTATCTACAACGTGATCATTCTCATTCTCAGAGCTGATGCGTGGTGAGAGCATCGACAAACGAATCGACGTCTGGTCATTTGGCGTGTTGTGTTTCGTGTTGTGCACTGGCGAGAAACCGTATGGCGATCGGGTGGATCCGCATGGATACCATATCATGTACAATGTTGGACAGGGGTGGGTGTCGAGCAGGTGCTACCTTAAACCGTGCGTAATACTTATTTTTACGGCAACTTACATCTTGACAAAAAATGTAGATTTATATGTGAAACTTTCTCTCGGAACACGCTTGACACAGATATGAGCTGTGATATAGAAATTTTGACGGAAATCTTTTTAAACATTGGGGGAAGACCTACTGGACACGTCTTGATCGGAAACTGAAAGCGTTCAACGTCACCATGATCCTCATGCTCTAATGTTTACAGCACGCTTCGGCTGGACACCACATTGATCGACGATGACCGCTTCGTGAATCTGGTGAATTGGTGTTGCCAGCGGGATCGGCATAAACGACCGACAATCAAACAGCTCATCGACTCCAATTTCACTCAACCGCGGACATAGAGGTCTGGATTGCTGGATTGCGTGTTCCGCACACCATCAAAGTGATTTTGATGACGCTGGTTGAACGCGTTAAAGCGTTAAACAGGATTCAGATACATTGGTTGTGCTTGTAGATGAATTGTTCCAATCCATTAAATCCCGATGTACCCCTGGGTGTCGATGTCCCCCTGACAGGAAATCGCCTTCATACTCACTCGTAAAAAAAGTGTAGTATTTTACACTATATTGTAGAAAATCTTACACTCCGAAGTGTCGGAAAAAATCTATTATCAAGAGTGTAGGATCCCACACCAGGACAGTGTGCTTGTGGCCTACCCTTCAAAAGTGTAACTTTCATTATGTTGCAGTACAAAAACGCAACGCGCACGAGGTACACAAATAGTGTAACAGCAGTGCGCGTGTGGGTTTTAATCCAGCAGCAGCAGTTGATCGTCCAGTTGCGAGTCCACCGTGTTGTCCGCTCGGCCATCCGATCGTTGACGTCAGTCGCAATAAAGTGCCTCATAATACTAAAGACGCGCTGGCGCATGCGTTGGTTTTGTGTGCATGCGCGCCTGGCTGTGCAAGGCAACCAGTGCATTACGCGCCTGAATGTAACGACTCCGACAACATATGAAACCGCACGAATTTTCAAGACAAACGGCCGTAGTGTTCCACTTGATCGAAAAAAGACGGAAAATCGAATCGAGCTTTTTGTTGGAAACTTTTGACCGTAATAGAGCCCTCTGTTTGAAATGTGTGCGCAGGATGGTTTTTGAACTTCTTAACCCGATTGCCAACATCACTGAATGTTGTTTGTCACAAACGCTTTATATGGATTCGAGTGGACGTTTGCATCAAACATTTGAACAATTTTGAAGAGAAACACCCAAAAAAAATAATTTGAAACCATCTTTGTGGATGAAATCAATGACCACAGGATCAATTTCTCAACAGCTTTTCACCCCAAATGGAGCCTCCGAGGGCTCTATTCTGAAACGTCCTTGGGGGCTCTTCGGGGAAGGGTGGGGCTCTATATGGAAAAATACGGTACGACCACGTGAATAAACGCAAAGCACAGCAAGGGGTATTTTAGTTTGAACTATTTTTTGAGTTGGACACAAATTTGGACTAGCGTAAAATTGTCAATGCGGCGGACAAATTTTACGTTGGTCGAAGCTAGTGCGGCAACTGGGCCACATTATACGACGAACCAAAAGTAATTACCCTTATTGCCAACCGTGGTTGTATTCGCAGCGCTTGCTTGCAAAGTTGATACGGATTAACGCGCGATCAACAATCGACCCCTTTCTGGAGCCGCACGATGCAGTTATTGCTTGGCGTGTTTCTGTACACAACTCGCTGCTTCTACAAATATCGACAGTCTCATCTTCGAACGTTGTTGTTCAATTGTAAAATCGATTCCAGTGCTCAATACCTGACGCGCGAATGAGATTTCTTACACCCGTTCGGTGTAAGTTTGGTCTGGTACGCCAATTTTGTATGCGAGCACACCGATAGTGTACGCAATCTGACACCAAAGTGTGCCATTTGTGCCACACCAAAGGAGTGTAAGATTTCCCACACTTTTGTGTGACTTCGAAAAGTTACACCATCGCTGGTGTAAGTGACTTACACTTTATTTACGAGTGAGTATGTCGCGTAGTTGTATCTCAATCGACTTTGGGTTGTTCCTGCTTGCTGAAAGTGATCAATGGAGGGCATGTACTCTGAATCGGCCATTACGAATCACCATCGGCAGCATCTGGGCAAAATGAAAGTATTTATCCCTTTCTGATCTTCGCCGATGCCGCCGATGGTGATTCGCGATAGCCGATTCGATGTACAATGATCTCCATTTGTCAGATGTGGCAAGCCGCAACGGCTCTTCGTCGATTGGCATGCAACTGTATTTCGTATCCCTCACATACTTTACCATCAGGGGGACATCGAGCCTGAATCCGATTCCGCCACCCATGGTTGGGCAAAAAAAAATTTTTAAAAAAAAAAATTTTTTTTTAAAAAAAGGTTTTTGAAAAAATTTTTTTTTAAGAGCGCGGGCAGGTAGTGGTCACCCGCTTTCCATAGAAGCCGTTCCGGAAAAAATTTTGACCCCCCAATTTTATTTGCTCATTAGATTAGGCATACGTTGAACCTCCCAAATCCCAAATTTGAGTTGCACTTGAGCAACCGTTAAATTGATATGGCTCAAAAAGGTGCACTGGTCGCACTTTTTGGCATTTGACCAACTTTTTACATTTGCCCATATTACATGCGCATGTTTCAAGACAGTTTATTGGTAGTTGCCGTGCAAAATAGGCAAGTATGAGGCCTCTCGAATCAGGTCGCCACTTTGGTTGACTGGTTTTTGTTTTTGATAAATTCGTAATTTATTGCTCTCAACCTTGTGTCCAAACTGTCCCAAAAATCTAGCAAGACACAACACAGTAAACATTATTAACAAACAAAACACAACAAAAAACACCGGTCATTAAAACAAGGATATCTGGTCTTATTCTGCACGGCGTCTTTGCGCGTCGCGTCTTGTAATAACTGAGTGTCAACTTCGTCAGCGGGCAATTGAATATAACGAACCACTGAGCCTCGAATGAAACAATTCTTGACGGACAACTGCAAAAGAAATGGATTATTAGTTTCGTTTTTCAAATGGTGAAAATAATTTTATAAAATAAACTGACTACGTGCGGGTATTTTTCTGGATCGGTGACGCTGATGTCAGTCAGTTTGACGTTGAGATATTGATCGACCGAATGCAGCGTGCCGTGAATGCTGAAATTGTCGAGCCGGTAAAAAAACTTTGGGGTCGTTGTTTCGCTTGGTTACACCAGAAACGGTTTACAAGACACGCAAACTTGAGATAGAATTGAGAGAAGCATTTTTTCTCACCACAGGTCGTTTCTCAGCTCGACAACAACATCCTTGCCAACCAGTGACTTGAAAAACGAGAAAAATAACTGAAAAAGAAACGGATAATCGAAAAATAAGCGACCGCTCCTGTGTTGCTTTTTTGATGACCTATCACATCACAAGTCACAGTCACATGGCTCTGGCCACGTGACCCGAGTTTTTGGAGAAAGAAACAGCCCACGTGGACCTCGCTGAATGTATGGTTGCAATTTGCGAAAGAACCGGTTCTTTTCTTTTGGATTAAAAAAAACCGAAAAAAACGGAGAATAAAGTTCCAGTACACAACACAAAGTTAAATCACCAGCAGAGGCGGGAATCAGGCCGGGCCGGGGTGCGGCTTCCGGTCCGAAAATACCCGACAGACCAGTGTAGTTCCTGGGAGGGTACGTCTGTTCCCCCTCCATTGTACGCCTGCCCCACTGTTCCCCCTCCGGGTACGTCTGCTCCCCCAATTTTTCCCTAAAATAGGCAAATTCAGGACTAAAATAGGCATTTTTAGGCACAAAATGAGTGATTTTTAGGTCAATGTCGTCAAAAATCGCCAAAATACCCTTTGTATTGAGATTTTTTTTCAAAAAGGGGCAAAACTGAGTCAAATGTTTGACCTCAAAAAAATGACTTCTCAAATTTGGGTCCTCCCCTTCCTCCCCCCCAGGTGGGTACCGTAAAAACCTAAATAGAAGGGGGGCTCTATTAATTCACAGACCCCATTTTGGGGGGCTCTATTCCGGGGGGGCCTCTATTAATTCACTGACCCGAACCTGAAAAATTGTTCCCAGAAATACCCCAAAAAACCCCTAAAAATGGGTTTGAAAGGATGTTTTTCGCTTGTAATCGCATTTATGCGTGTCTATTCGTCAACTGGAGGCGTATTATGTGCTCTGAACGAACAACCATAGTAGTGGCTGGTGGGGGGCAGGTCTTGGCGGATACCGTGGACAAATTTCGGCCCATTTCCCTTACCTCCAGTGTCTGCAAACTAATGGAGGCTATTTTAAAATCAAAAATTTTGGCTCATTTGGACAAATTTAATTTATTAACAAAAGCCCAATTTGGCTTTGTGCCCGGCCGTTCAGTAGAAATCCAGTTGTTGCTCTGCGTCAAGGACTGGACAGCAGCAATTGAGAGGGGGAGCTGTGTCGATGTCATTTACCTGGATATCTCCAAGGCTTTTGACACTGTGAACCACTCGTTGCTGCTGTCTAAATTACAAAACTACGGGTTTCCCCCACTACTACTTCAATGGGTGCTTGTCTATCTCTCCAATCGTACCCAACAAGTTCGCGTTGGTGATGCTGTTTCTGGGCCCGCTGGGGTTTTCTCTGGCGTGGCCCAAGGCAGCGTTATTGGCCCGATCTTGTTTCTTTTATTCATCAATGATATCGTTAGCGTTATTTCGGAGGGTTCCGAACTCTACCTTTACGCTGACGATATCAAAATCTACAGGGAAATCCGTAGCCTTAAGGATATTCACCAATTGCAGTCCGACATAGACGCAGTGCAGCACTGGATGACTGCTAACGGGCTGAAAGTCTCCATTTCAAAATGTGCCATTCTCAGGCTTGGGGAATTTTCCCCCGCGCCGCCAATTTATTCTTATGACTCAATTCAAATCTCTCTTCCCCCCAATGTCCGAGATCTAGGTGTCATTTTTGATCAGAGTAGCCTAAATTTCACGACCCATTCTGCCAAACTCATTTCTGAGGCTGGAAAAATGGCTCGTATAATCAGAAGAAACTTCTACACCAGGGACCAATCTTTTCTGCGTAAGCTCTATTTGGCTTACGTCCTCCCAATCCTGGAGTTTTGCATGGCGGTCTGGTCCCCTCAAGACAGAACGACATGTAGAAACGTGGAGGCGGTTCAACGCAGTTTCACCCATTATTTGCCGGGTCTCCATGTCCATCCTTACCTCAAACGCCTGTCCCTCCTCAACTTGGAACCCCTGGTATACAGGCGGGTCGTCAATGACCTGGTCTTAACTCACAAAATTATATCAGGCCTGGTGCCAGGGGTTTCAAAGGCCGATTTCTTCACCTCACCTTCCTCCCGTCCTGTCCGAGGCCATAGCCAACAGCTGAGTCGAGCACGGGGTCCGGGTGCAGCCTTGGCGAAGTTTTGGGGTCACCGAGTTGTCGACTTGTGGAACAGTCTTCCCGAGTGTGTAGTCACATCTAAAACATCATATCAATTTAAAAAAAGGCTGCGCGCACATTGCGCTGACGGGATCTGGGACTATATCTTGTCCAATTTCCCTTCATCCCTCAATTAAAAGTTGTCACGCTTTGCTAAATCGCTGCTAAAATTGGTCTCTTCCACATTTCAGACCAATTGCTATTATTATTGTTGCCGAATTTGCTACATTTGCGCATTTTGACCGTTATTCGGATCTTGTCTTTCGATTTATCAATCAACATCGCTGTGTCGTGTGTCTCGTCCTGTGTTGACCAGTGCTACCGTTCAATTTTTGGTTCGTTTGTTCTCTTTCTATTTTTTTTCTAATTTTTGCGTGGTCCCAGTAGGTTCTCGTAGTTCTTCCACGTTGTTCTTGTTCGTTCCGTTTCCTGCTCACATTTACGCATCATATTGTAAATTTCCCAGCCTACAAAAAGGCTTTTGCGAATAGCTCAATAAAAACTTGACTTGACTTGACCTATTTTTAGGCGATTTTCGGCGAAAATTTGGAAAAAAGCACCATTTTTACCTCATTTTCTGGCCAAAATTGTATCACAAAAACGGTGCTTTTTCGCGTTTTTGGGTAAACTCTCACGCTTCCGGTCCCAACCCCGCATCATACTTACCTCCCACACATGAGCCTGCCACTACACTGCGCCCACCTCTGCTGCACGATTCTGTTCAACAAGCAAATTGACCAAATTTTGGGTGTTTTGGGATGGAAGCCGAAAAGTTGGAAAATAATCCTTTGCTTTTTTTAAATGAAAAAACTGGGCAACTTTTAGACTTTTTTTAAAAACAAGAAAACTTTTTAAACATTTCGGCACTCCTTAAATATACGGGACCTGGTAGAAAAATCGCCAAAACCCGTGGAATGCCGTAAAAACTCCTCCAGGGGTTTTCAGGGTCGCTGAAAAGGATTTTGGCATCCATTACAAGCCTTAGTTTAAGCCTAAGTGCCTAAAACACCTAACATGCATAAAACACCGCAAGACCGTGAAGAACTGACTGGCTTGGAAACGATGGTCTTCGGACCACTTACGCTAACCCAACGACCCTTTTCAGGGCCACCTCGAAGCAACCATGATATGAATCAGAAAAACCTTTGAATTACAACAAAATAACTGCAATGCTCAACCGGCGACATTTCGAGTAGGGGTGGGGCGCAATAGTTTCTTGCCAAATCAAGCACATGTTTTACACGGCGTAGGCTGCAACGTTTTAGCACACTGCACTGCAATCTGCAAACACATTGTGAATTCGCCAGCGCGTCCTTGTTTCAGTATGAAACACACGCGCTAGGTGTGAGGTCTGTGCTCAGCCACGCACGCATCAGCTGCGGCACACCAGCCTGCTTGGCGGCCTTGCGGTGTTTTAGGCATGTTAGGTGTTTTAGGCACTTAGGCTTAAAGGGGGCGCGACATTATACATTTTTGGAGGGACACACACCAATATTACTGCAGAAATGACAAGAATACATCTGAAGTCACATGTTTTGAAAAGACAATGAAGTCGAACTTCGAAGATTTCGTTCAGAAATTCAGCTCCGAATGTCGATTGCAAGGAACAAAGTTCAATCTGCTGTAGTCGCTCGGCTCCCTGAAAATTCAGGCATCGAGCTCAGAAATAAAACAAGAAAATGTTCCGCAGGCGATTTCCCACAGCGACCGTATGAATCGGCCAAGCGCATGGTTCTAAAGAGGTACAATTTTATAACACGGGGAATTTCGTTTGGGCCACACTGTGAGATAGACATGAAGCACTGGTTTCGATCAGCGTAAAAGTTTTTCCTCTACGTCTAGCGAACGTCTTTCACGCTGGTCGAAATTAGTGGCTCAAGTCTAATTCACAGTGTGGCCCAAACAGAAATTTCCAGTGTTATAAAATTATACCTGTTTAGAACCATGTGCTTCGCCGTAAACATTTTCTTGTTTCATTTTTTGAGCTCGATGCCTGTTTTCAGGGAGCCGAGCGACTACAGCAATTTGAGCTTTGTTCCTGGCAGTCGACATTCGGAGGTGAATTTCCGAATTAAATCTTCGAAGTTCGACTTCATTGTCTTTTCAAAACGTGTGACTTCAGATGTCTTCCTGTCATTTCTGCAGTAATATTGGTGTGTGTCATTCCAAAAATGTATAATGTCGGGGCCCCTTTAACCTTAGGCTTGTAATGGATGCCAAAATCATTTACCGTAAAAACCTAAATAGAAGGGGGGGGCTCTATTAACTCACTGACCCCATTTTGGGGGGGGCTCTATTACGGGGGGGCTCTATTCCGGGGGGCCTCTATTAATTCACTGACCCGAACCTGAAAAATTGTTCCCAGAAATACCCCCAAAAACCCCTAAGGGCGGACTTAGGTTGAACACGGAAACCGGAACACGGAAATATTTCCGCGTTCCGTGTTCCGTGAATATTTTGGAGAATCACGGAACACGGAAATATTTCCGTGTTCCGTGTTCCGTGAATGTTTTGAAGAATCACGGAACACGGAAATATTTCCGTGCCACGGAACACGGCAATAATTCAGGCACGCAAACGATGCTTTTGCAGTGATGATGACAAAAGCCAGCGTGCTGACGTCAAAAGCCCGCGTGTTGACGCAAACAGCAACAACTATTCACACGGAAATATTTCCGTGCTTCCGTGAAAATAAAAAACACGGAACAAGGAAACCGCAAATCCACGAAACTGGTTTGTATGTAAATTATTTCCGTGTTCCGGTTTCCGTGTTCAACCTAAGTTCGCCCTAAAAACGGGTTTGAAAGGATGTTTTTTCGCTTGCAACCGCATTTATTCGTGTCTATTCGTCAATAGGAGGCGTATCAGTGCTCTGAACAAACAACAAACGTGCATAAATGTACCTGTACACCACTATCAAGCCTTAATACACTACAGTATAGGGGATGTTACTTTGGGGGGGGGGGGCCCTCTTCCGGGGGGGGGCTCTATTAATTCACTGACCCCTTTTTGGGGGGCTGTATTACGGGGGGGCTCTATTCCGGGGGGGGCTGTATTTAGGTTTTTACGGTAAACATTTCTGGTCACAAGACACCGAAACCGGCCAAAAGTTCAGTTCAGTCATAAAAAAACTTTAATTGACAGTAAACTGACCATATTGGTTCACACACATTCACCGCAACGTGCCTTCACAGGTTCAAGCAAGTCTGCGGCGAACGCGAGCTACCCGTTCAGCAGATTGATGTCAAATAAATGATCACAAGCCAAAGACACCACAACAGGCAGACGATCGCTGCTAATCGTGTCGATGACGACAAAAATTCGTGGAATCGTGCACGTTCTTTGCTTCTCTTTCCCGCGTGGACGCGAGCTCGATGGGCGGAGCTTGGGTGGAATTTTGGCCAAATTAATCGCACGTTTTTCGGTCAGACAGACGCGCTTTTCGGTAAATCTTTTGAATTTTTTTCGAAAAATTTCTTTCCAAATTCCGTGAGGAGGAGTGGTTTGCCGACGACCCACATCGATTGACCGACCAGCAAACAGCACGGTGAAAATGAATGGCTGGCTCAGGCCCAACAAAGCATGAAAACAGAAGTCAACTGAAACTTATTTTATTGCTTTATCGATCTAGACACACAGCGCCAAACGCTCTTCCGTCAATAACATTGACATCAAATCAACCCTTGGTATCAGCATGTCCTCCTCTTCCATCGATACTGCCCGTAGCATGACAAGTTCGTTATCCAGCAGAAACATGTGATTGACAAATTATTATTATTATTGTATGTTTCAACATCATGAAAGTCAAACAGTGAAAGATAACAAACTTCTGCAAGCTATTTTTTGAAATCAAACTAGCGCATAAATTTGATTGTGCACATTGCATCTCATTTTCGATTCAACGAGTTGAGTTGCTATCCCCAAGTCACTCACGCGCCTTGTTGCAGAGCCAAAGCCAGAAGCCACCATAGAGCTGGTGGTTGCGAACATCAACGACGATTTCACATCTGCCCATTGTCAATATCAGTGCATCCCAAATTTGCCATGGTGAGCGCCGCTTTGCAAAATACATGATAAGTCGTACGGATCTTAAAGGGACCATATATATGCGACCAAAACCAATCTCATTGAAACTTGGCGAGGTACCGGGCTTGGTCCAAAACACTCACACCATAGTGTACAGTAAGACACTGAGCGTCAGGTGTGGATACGCAACAACATTTTAATGAAGGGCAAAACTAAGAATAAATATCAAAATCAAAATTACGCAAACACACTATGGCATGCGCGCTCTCAAGCAGCAGTTTAGGCTTTGAATTTGACATCGGTAGTAAGCACAGTATCCCATAGCAAGTCTGAACCGCTGCATTGGGCAAGATATAGCAGAAATGGCACATTATTTTTCAAGCTCAACTTATTTGGCGAGTTGTCGTACAAAATGAAAAATAATGCGTTGAGTTTAGTGTGAAACGGGTGTTGATAAAGACGTCGATTTTCCGATACGCACTCGTCTGTCTGATCAGTCGGACCGCGGCCGAAGAGACACAATCTTGAATTGACTGGCAATCGAATGGTCAGGTCCTGCAAAAGCGAACCCTGATTGCATTTTGAAGCGAATAAACATGAGTACAAGTTAAAATCAAACAGGAAAGAGAAAGCGGTTGAATCAACGCGACAAACCTGAAGTGAAATCGTGATCAAATTCCATATTTAACGGCAAACATTTTTTGAGTTTTTATCCTGTTTTGCGTGGATTTTCCGCCGAAGATGAGATGAATCTTGCAAAAATTGCAAAACATTGTGCATCGGAATGATTATGTTGGTTGTTGCTTTACAAATCATACACTTCCAACATTATAAAGCAGTTAAGGGTGACAACACAATCATCAATACATGCAGGTAAAACATGGCTGATTCCCGCGCTTTTTACCAAATTTTACAGACTGTTTGTATTCGTTACCGATCGTCTGTAATTTTTACAAACAGTTGGTACAAATTACAGACAGTTTGTGTTTTCAAGGTTTACCGACACTCTCGGTAAAATTATTTTACAGACTCTTCCCGGAGAGCATACACACGTCGAATATCACGCACATTTGAATATACCACAAGTACTGAATATAACACAACGCTCAACTTGCACAACTCTCAAACGTAACACGAGCTCACATAAAACGAATGAATCAGCTCGACAGCTTGCTTGCCTGCTTGTTAGAATGCGCATATCACACGCTCGCGCGCTGTAGCAAAGACACGACATTCAGAATAAAGTTCGCGTGCATAAAAACGTCACGATATCCTCCCCCTTTAGGCAAAGTGAAATGAGAGGAATATAAAGTGGCTTTTGGAAAATTACTGCTCAAAACGCAATTACGTTAGCAATGACGAATGATACGGTTGCATACGATAAGTGTTCAATTCGTTCAAAAAAGTGTCTTTTTCTTCTTCTTCTTCCAAATTTTCTTCATCTTCGCTTTATGTCCGTTGTGACTCTTGTCTGTCACACTCGAGCCTGTCTGCTCTTCAGCCTGTTCCTTCTCGTCCTTCTTCATTGGCACAAGCAAAACATCGCCTTCTGAATAGCGACTTGCGACACAACAGCACCAATGCGCTCGTCTAGCGCCGTTTCGACTTGAACGATGAGTCGGCTTTTTACCGACACTCACAATCACAAAATCACGACCGTAGTTCACGGAATTTCGCACGTTACGGTCGGCTTGCATCAGACTGAGTATGTGGGCGTGCGGAAGCGTGCTGTGAGATGCTTCAAAAATTGACACACGTGCCCGCAGATGTTTCAAAAATGGCAAATCGAAATATTTTTGGGTCAAATTCAGTTTGTGCTGGAAATGGTTGGGTTGGTTATGATTGGATATGTGGGCGTGGCGGCTTGTCTTTAACAGTTTTAAAAATGCTGATATTTCAAAAGTTGGCTTTTGAAACATTTTTGGGTGAAATTGAGTTTGTGCTGGAAACGGTAGGTTTGGCATCAGATTTGATGTGCGGATGTATGGTGGCTTTCTTTGAGACGCTTCAAAGGTACGCTGCACGCTCACTGATGTTTCAAAAGTTGTGCGTTGAAACATTTTTGGGTCAAACTGATAGAGTGTGGTTTGTTGGAAATGGTTTGTTTGGCTTCAGATTAGATACATACCTGTATATGGGAGTGACAACTTGTTTGAACAGTTTCAAATAGTGACACAGCGCGCCCACTGATGTTTCAAAATTTGATGCACTATTGTGTCAAATTGAATTTGGTTTGTATATGGTAAATTCGGCTTCCCATCACATATGTGGCTGTTAATTGCAGAACGGGTCGAAGTGGGACATCTGAGGTTTCATCGGAATGCAACGTAGAACGTACCTGAGCACATAAGTTTTACCTAATGTACCTTAGGCACATTTACCTAATGTCATATTTAATACTTAATATGTGCATTTAACGTGTGAACATTTTATCATCAAAAGAGTTACAGTGTGTGAACCCTAACATGAAATTGACCCAAAACAACGCGCAAAAAAACTGCAGGATATTACAAATACTGCAGTTTTCCACTTAAGTCCACCTGAATAGAGCTCTCGAGGGCTCAGGGGCTCTAGTTGGACTTATGTTTTGTCGACCAGTACAAAACATGAACTTTTTACCTCGTGGTAAACTTGGCAAAAATACGTTTGGTTTAGAACTGAATGCACTAGTGAGCAAAACATTCCAATTTTGCGTTGTTTCCCGGGTGTTTCATAATATTTCAATCAAGATGGCTATAATCACGTTGAAATATAGTTTACAGCATTGAAATATAAATATAGTATACGGTATAAAGAACCCCAGTTTTCCACCTAAAGTCTCAGCGGCTGTAAGTGGAAACTTTCTATTTAAAACCCCGAAGCTATATTTGTGTTTTTCTCGTTTGTCGCAGAGCCCACTGCATGGTTTATGTCGTGGTCATGCAATTTAGAGAATAAATGACGTGCGCTGCCAGCGCACAATTACCGTAGTAGGGCTGCCAACGACGCCTTGATAAATGCTGACGTGTAAGTCTCAGTTGGCTGCCACGCAAAGTTTCACGACAATTGCAGTCACTGTGCCGCCCATTCCACGTCCTGTAATAAAAGAGCGGTGACCGGTGAGACACGTGTCGAGTACAGCCGTGTAAAAGGGATGGATTTCTAAACAATTTCATTCTTTTGAATCAAAGCAGTTTGACAACGACCAAAGGAATACTGTATTTTAAAGCAAAAAGTATTCATGCATACATCGCGGTACCGCATTGTGTCACGTTGCCACGTGATGGTGGCATTCTGGCTTCCAGTTTTGGCAACGATAATTCTGATAATCTTGCCACCGACAGCCGAATCTGCCAAATATCGTGGTTAGTGAATGAACTTGCTTAACACTAACCTGCCTGGTACGATGATTCTTCACACTTCACACTTGAGGTGTGAAGAGCAGGGTTGGGCAAAACAACGACGGCGTTTTTTTCTAAAAAAACGATGTTTGTTTAAAAAAACCCTTGGTCGTTTTTCGTTCTTTTAAAATCCTGTATTTCCTTGATTTTCCCTGATTTTTTTTCAGGGAAAGTGCCCTGATCATCAAGGAAAATCAATTTTTTGTCCCATTTTTTTTCAAAAAATTTTCGACCAATTTTTACTTTGTCGAGATACGTCGATATACGCAGTTTGACTTTCAATGATGACCCCGGCCAAAGTTGGTCCCATTATGCGGGGTCTGATATGGGATCTTAATAACTCGCTAGAAAAGGGTTGAAATCCGTTTATTTTGCCTCGGAACACATAGAATTACTTCATTTAACCATGTTTTCTTCCCCAACATAAGCGTTTTCCAATTTTTTGGGAGCATATTTTGGTCATCTGGGCGTTTAAAAAACGATTTTTTGAAAAAAAACGTTTTTTGCCCAACCCTGGTGAAGAATAGGACCATATTTCTACCGCGACAAAATCGAAAACATTAACTTAATTTACAATGGCAATGTGTTACATGCCACAAATTCCAGCCGTGTTACTTTTGTTTCCCACGAAAGCCTCTAGATATGTAGTCTGACGCCGCGACCTGCTCCGATTTGCTTGAAATTTGACATGTCAACTATAAGCTCAGTCTGAAACACGCACCACCAAGTCCATCCATCCATCTTCCCTGCCTGAAACGAGGATGACGTTTATGAAAATTGTGAAAAGACTCGTATCTCGGTTAAAATTGACTCGCCGCCTGGTCCCAAGCCTTTTGTCACAGTGAAGCGCCTGGGGTGAATACTCTGTCTATTCGGACCAGGTTTGGATTAAAAAATTTTTTATTATCGAACTTTTTTTAACTTTTTTGAATTTTTAAAAAATTTTTTAACATTTACTTTTTTTTTCTTCCGGACCACAAAAATTTCGGTTCTCAGTGTAACAAATTGTCGAAATTTTTGTAAGTATATTTGAGTGTACTGAAGAATATAGGAATAGTTGACACCGACCAGTTGTGTTCACAAACGGGCAGTAGCGAGGTGATATTTTTTACGATGTGCCAGATAACGTGACAATTCGCGTTGGGGATAGTCTGTCCACCATATGTATAGTATTTCCTTTTTACGCAAGGCAAAAAAGGAAACAAACGACCCCATGTTATAACTCAAGTCCAGGTTGGGGTCGAGGCTTTGGAAAACTAATGAAAGAGATTAAGAATGTGTCCTTGTTAATTCAAGCACAACACTGAGCAGCAAACGTAGTGAAATGTTTCATTGACATGCTGGCAGCGCACATGCAGAACGCTCACAGCGAGCATGTGAAACATTGTTGCTGTTGGACTCCATAGGCCAACTTTGACACGTTTTTGCCAGCTATGTACTGTATGTATGTGATTGAGTGGATTTGTAATCTCGACCTCAACTAGAAGTTCAGTTATAACACGAGTGCCGCTTGCTTCCTTGGACCAAGAAAAACAGGGAAGTTCCTACATATATAAATTGTAGTTCGAAAAGTAAAGGCGTGTCACGGGAAAGGTAAATAATTGGCGCATTTTTTTAGCAAAGTTACATGAAAAGAGCTGCATAACCCGCGGCTTTGGAACGATAATTTTAGATTTCAAGTAGATTTGACTTGCCGGAAGAACTAACCTCTTCGGTCCGGGGACGGTACCTCATTCTGCGACAATACCTCATGTGCGAAAAGACCTCATGCTGCGCAGTACCTCATGCGCAAGTCGAAAAACCTCATGCTGCGACAATACCTCATGTCATATAGAAAAGACCTCACGTGAAATACCGTACACCCTCATGCAGTGCACTGGTTGCCTTGGTAACCAAGGACAACATGCACCCAGTAGTTGCACGTCACGAATGCAACTGAATGTGGAGTTAACTTGGGGTGCTGGTTTAGCTCAGGAGATATTTTTAGAAAAACAAGCAGAAACATTCATAAAAACATGCATCGAACATTTTTGAACCCAACCCTGGCTCGAACGGGATCGCTTATCGGGATCGGGATCGGGATTTCGTAACGGGATTAAAATCATTGGGATCAGGATCGGGATTGGATATCGGGATTACCGATCGGGACTACGAATTTCTTCAAATTCATGCTTTTGAAGTGAGTGCTCTATTTTAATTGAAAGTTATCGGCAAAGTTTTGCACCCGAACTTTTTGTTTTAATTCGCTAAGCGATTACCAAATTCTAATCAAAACTAGTGTCAGATTGAGACCGGCAATTGCCACTCACTGTTTTAGAAACGTCGCACGGGCGCAAGCCACCATCCGATAACAACATCAGATGCATCACAAAACAGGACATTTCGGTCGCGATCATCGAACGTGAGACAATGATAACTACGAACTTTGAATTTTCAAGTTGGTCCGGTTGCGATTTACTTTTCTTTACGTTGCTCACCAGTGCTCGCAATAATGATAAGCATTCCTTTAAAGGTGCTGGTTAACAACCCTTCGACCGCGCTTGATCTTGGGGGTACTATATATAAACAAAGTTTGGACATCGTGTTACTCGACCCTAATCTGACGAGTCGATTGGTGGCTTCCTGATGTTTCATGGCCACGTTTAAGTTTGCCCCTAGTGAAAAAAAAAGAAAAAAATTGAAACGCTGCTGTGACACGAATACGCTGTTTCGAAGTTTGATACTGGAGTGACAACAACCTCCAACATTGTTGCAAAAACCGCAATGCACAATAGCTATTGAAACGTCCGCACTGTTGAATAAAAAATAAAAGGTTTCAGAAACCTGGTCATTTTGTGCTAGGATTTTGTACTCGTGTAACTTTTAGCATCTGTGGTGAATGAAATAAGTTGTCAATTACAATAAAAATCATCTACTTATCAAGTTACTTGTTTGTGCTTCCCAGATTTCAAAACCCTACACAGCTCACACAATGTTTACCACAACATGCGCAAGGCAGCCTTTCCAATGCGCACACACACAAAGCTTGCCAGCTGTGAAACATTGCTGTGCTGTCGCTGTGCCGACTGTGTGATGTTGTTGTGTGTGCGCTTTGAGAATGGCTGCCTTGCGCATGTTGTGGTAAACATTGTGTGAGCTCTGTAGGGTTTTGAAAACTGGGAAGCACAAACAAGGAACTTGATATTTAGAGAATTTTTATTTGTAATTGACAGCTTATTTCATTTATCACGGATGCTTAAAATTACACGAGTACAAAATCCTAGCAAAAAATGACCAGGTTTCTGAAACCTTTTATTTTTTATTCAACAATGCGGACGTTTCTATAGCTAAGTATTGTGCATTGCGGTTTTTGCCACAATGTTGGAGGTTGCTGTCATTCCAGAACAAACTTGAAACAGCCTATTTGTGTCACAGCAGCGTTTCAAATTTTTTTTCGGTTTTTTTTTCACCAGGGGCAAACTTCAACGTGGCCGTGAAACATCAGGAAGCAACCAATCGGCACGCCAGATTAAGGTCGAGTAACACGATGTCCAAACTTTGTTTATATATTCTACCCCCTAGATCAAGCGCGGTCGAAGGGTTGTTAACCAGCAGCTTTAAGCGTCGGTCACAATTGCACAAATCCCGGACCTGGGATTTTTGCAGGCTGTTGCAAAGTCTGGGACGCGCAAAACAGCGTTCTGAAATCTACATCCACTAGCAGAACCGGGAACCACTGGTGCCTAAGCCTCCTTGGTCAAAGTGGCGCCTAAGGAGGACACCATTTCGGGGAGAAGAAGCACAAAGGACCTACCATCGCAAGATTTTCGTTCTAATACGCTTCAAAACTCCAAACATCGCGCACTTCGCGCGTCAGATTCACCCACTTTCCATGAAAGTTTGCTGTCGCGCATGCAAATGTACAATTTTTTGCGCGCGACGCGCACATGCTCTTATTTTGTATGGTATTTGGCTTGATATTGCCCAATTGGAAACCAACCTGGATAAAACGATTGGCGCCGACGCCTAGCATTGACGTTTTGCGTCGACAACTAAACAATTAGTCAATATATGTGTCGTGTTTGTTTTGCGTTGCAGACCATCTGAACGACAGTTTCGTTGTGTGTCGTTCGCGTGACACAACGGTTGCGCTGCTGCAAACGAGTCGACAGGCGCATGCCGCAGCCGGTGACAACGCCCCCAGCATCATTAAACAATCACTTACTTGGTTGGTTGGGCTCACTCGCACTGACGATGACCTGGTGCACCCCCACCCGTTTGTGAAAACAAAACGAAACGGGCGATGCACGAATCACATTGTGGGTCATGGTTGGCCAATGGGCATGATAACAAGGATTTCACCAGTTTAGCACTGCACTTGTATCAGTGCACATTTGATCACGAGGTCTCATACACAGCAGTGTTTAGGCTTGGGCTTGGGCCAAGATTCAGTACGTGTTTAGGCTGATGTAAGGGTGACTCTTCTGAACGTACCTCGGTAGCCCAAGCCTAACCATTGCCTAATACGACCTATAATCCAGTACCTCTCCATTTGTGTGTGCCAGTTTCGCCGCCGGTCTGATGTGTCGCATCCGTTCGCTAATCACATTCGAACCGTCGATGGTATTCTCGGCCGATCTCGGTTTCACCGTCGGCCAGTTCGCTCTGACGCGATTCGGATCGCACAAACCGCGACTCAGCATCGAAGAAGCAAGTACGTTCACACAGGTTCCGATCCACAGGTTTGATCCACAGATCGCTTATTGGATGATCTGGTCAATACGAATCACGCGCAAGACCCTGTTGGAAAGCTCAGTTCGGTCAAATTACGCACCGCCGGTTGGAATGATGTTTCACTGGTGTTTCCGGCTTCGTTTGGTGCTGAGTTTTGGAAAACTGCTTTCAGAACAAATAACACCTGCAGAAGACTCTCTAGTCTGAATAAACAAAAATATTTTTAAACAACGGTAGCTTGATACACCGATTCATGCCCTGCACAACGCTATTTCAGAACGCTGTTTTGCGCGTCCCAGACTTTGCAACAGCCTGCAAAAATCCCAGGTCCGGGATTTGTGCAATTGTGACCGACGCTTAGAGCTGCTGGTTAACAACCCTTCGACCGCGCTTGACCTAGGGGGTAGAATATATAAACAAAGTTTGGACATCGTGTTACTCGACCCTAATCTGGCGTGCCGATTGGTTGCTTCCTGATGTTTCACGGCCACGTTGAAGTTTGCCCCTGGTGAAAAAAAAACCGAAAAAATTTGAAACGCTGCTGTGACACAAATAGGCTGTTTCAAGTTTGGTTCTGGGAATGACAGCAACCTCCAACATTTGTGGCAAAAACCGCAATGCACACTCCTTAGCTATAAAAACGTCCGCATTCTTGAATAAAAAATAAAAGGTTTCAGAAACCTGGTCATTTTTTGTTAGGATTTTGTACTCGTGTAATTTTAAGCATCCGTGATAAATGAAATAAGCTGTCAATTACAAATAAAAATTCTCTAAATATCAAGTTCCTTGTTTTGTGCTTCCCAGTTTTTCAAAACCCTACAGAGCTCACACAATGTTTACCACAACATGCGCAAGGCAGCCATTCTCAAAGCGCACACACAACAACATCACACAGTCGGCACAGCGACAGCACAGCAATGTTTCACAGCTGGCAAGCTTTGTGTGTGTGGCGCATTTGGAAAGGCTGCCTTGCGCATGTCTGTGGTAAACATTGGTGTGAGCTGTGTTGGGTTTTGAAATCTGGGAAGCACAAACAAGGAACTTGATAAGTAGATGATTTTTATTGTAATTGACAACTTATTTCATTCACCACAGATGCTTAAAATTACACGAGTACAAAATCCTAGCACAAAATGACCAGGTTTCTGAAACCTTTTATTTTTTATTCAACAGTGCGGACGTTTCAATAGCTATTGTGCATTGCGGTTTTTGCCACAATGTTGGAGGTTGCTGTCACTCCAGTATCAAACTTTGAAACAGCGTATTCGTGTCACAGCAGCGTTTCAATTTTTTTCGGTTTTTTTCACTAGGGGCAAACTTAAACGTGGCCATGAAACATCAGGAAGCCACCAATCGACTCGTCAGATTAGGGTCGAGTAACACGATGTCCAAACTTTGTTTATATATAGTACCCCCAAGATCAAGCGCGGTCGAAGGGTTGTTAACCAGCACCTTTAAAGGAATGCTTATCATTATTGCGAGCACTGGTGAGCAACGTAAAGAAAAGTAAATCGCAACCGGACCAACTTGAAAATTCAAAGTTCGTAGTTATCATTGTCTCACGTTCGATGATCGCGACCGAAATGTCCTGTTTTGTGATGCATCTGATGTTGTTATCGGATGGTGGCTTGCGCCCGTGCGACGTTTCTAAAACAGTGAGTGGCAATTGCCGGTCTCAATCTGACACTAGTTTTGATTAGAATTTGGTAATCGCTAGCCAGACCACAAGCAACCACAAAAACAAAAAAATCGCAACCACAGCAAAACACCACAGCCCAGCAGCAGCCAAAAGCCAAACACAAAAAGACACAAAACATAGCGAATTAAAACAAAAAGTTCGGGTGCAAAACTTTGCCGATAACTTTCAATTAAAATAGAGCACTCACTTCAAAAGCATGAATTTGAAGAAATTCGTAGTCCCGATCGGTAATCCCGATATCCAATCCCGATGCTGATCCCAATGATTTTAATCCCGTTACGAAATCCCAATCCCGATCCCGATAAGCGATCCCGTTCGAGCCAGGGTTGGGTTCAAAAATGTTCGATGCATGTTTTTATGAATGTTTCTGCTTGTTTTTCTAAAAATATCTCCTGAGCTAAACCAGCACCCCAAGTTAACTCCACATTCAGTTGCATTCGTGACGTGCAACTACTGGGTGCATGTTGTCCTTGGTTACCAAGGCAACCAGTGCACTGCATGAGGGTGTACGGTATTTCACGTGAGGTCTTTTCTATATGACATGAGGTATTGTCGCAGCATGAGGTTTTTCGACTTGCGCATGAGGTACTGCGCAGCATGAGGTCTTTTCGCACATGAGGTATTGTCGCAGAATGAGGTACCGTCCCCGGACCGAAGAGGTTAGTTCTTCCGGCAAGTCAAATCTACTTGAAATCTAAAATTATCGTTCCAAAGCCGCGGGTTATGCAGCTCTTTTCATGTAACTTTGCTAAAAAAATGCGCCAATTATTTACCTTTCCCGTGACACGCCTTTACTTTTCGAACTACAATTTATATATGTAGGAACTTCCCTGTTTTTCTTGGTCCAAGGAAGCAAGCGGCACTCGTGTTATAACTGAACTTCTAGTTGAGGTCGAGATTACAAATCCACTCAATCACATACATACAGTACATAGCTGGCAAAAACGTGTCAAAGTTGGCCTATGGAGTCCAACAGCAACAATGTTTCACATGCTCGCTGTGAGCGTTCTGCATGTGCGCTGCCAGCATGTCAATGAAACATTTCACTACGTTTGCTGCTCAGTGTTGTGCTTGAATTAACAAGGACACATTCTTAATCTCTTTCATTAGTTTTCCAAAGCCTCGACCCCAACCTGGACTTGAGTTATAACATGGGGTCGTTTGTTTCCTTTTTTGCCTTGCGTAAAAAGGAAATACTATACATATGGTGGACAGACTATCCCCAACGCGAATTGTCACGTTATCTGGCACATCGTAAAAAATATCACCTCGCTACTGCCCGTTTGTGAACACAACTGGTCGGTGTCAACTATTCCTATATTCTTCAGTACACTCAAATATACTTACAAAAATTTCGACAATTTGTTACACTGAGAACCGAAATTTTTGTGGTCCGGAAGAAAAAAAAGTAAATGTTAAAAAATTTTTTAAAAATTCAAAAAAGTTAAAAAAAGTTCGATAATAAAAAATTTTTTAATCCAAACCTGGTCCGAATAGACAGAGTATTCACCCCAGGCGCTTCACTGTGACAAAAGGCTTGGGACCAGGCGGCGAGTCAATTTTAACCGAGATACGAGTCTTTTCACA
This sequence comes from Rhynchonema sp. JSB1_4, assembly GCA_030248065.1. Lineage (NCBI taxonomy): Eukaryota > Metazoa > Nematoda > Chromadorea > Monhysterida > Xyalidae > Rhynchonema > Rhynchonema sp. JSB1_4. Next base: position 35,565 of record JASAMV010003190.1, read on the forward strand.
ATTTTCATAAACGTCATCCTCGTTTCAGGCAGGGAAGATGGATGGATGGACTTGGTGGTGCGTGTTTCAGACTGAGCTTATAGTTGACATGTCAAATTTCAAGCAAATCGGAGCAGGTCGCGGCGTCAGACTACATATCTAGAGGCTTTCGTGGGAAACAAAAGTAACACGGCTGGAATTTGTGGCATGTAACACATTGCCATTGTAAATTAAGTTAATGTTTTCGATTTTGTCGCGGTAGAAATATGGTCCTATTCTTCACCAGGGTTGGGCAAAAAACGTTTTTTTTCAAAAAATCGTTTTTTAAACGCCCAGATGACCAAAATATGCTCCCAAAAAATTGGAAAACGCTTATGTTGGGAAGAAAACATGGTTAAATGAAGTAATTCTATGTGTTCCGAGGCAAAATAAACGGATTTCAACCCTTTTCTAGCGAGTTATTAAGATCCCATATCAGACCCGCATAATGGGACCAACTTTGGCCGGGGTCATCATTGAAAGTCAAACTCCGTATATCGACGTATCTCGACTAAGTAAAAATTGGTCGAAAATTTTTTGAAAAAAATGGGACAAAAAAATTGATTTTCCTTGATGATCAGGGCACTTTCCCTGAAAAAATCAGGGAAAATCAAGGAAATACAGGATTTTAAAAGAACGAAAAACGACCCAGGGTTTTTTTAAACAAACATCGTTTTTTTAGAAAAAAACGCCGTCGTTGTTTTGCCCAACCCTGCTCTTCACACCTCAAGTGTGAAGTGTGAAGAATCATCGTACCAGGCAGGTTAGTGTTAAGCAAGTTCATTCACTAACCACGATATTTGGCAGATTCGGCTGTCGGTGGCAAGATTATCAGAATTATCGTTGCCAAAACTGGAAGCCAGAATGCCACCATCACGTGGCAACGTGACACAATGCGGTACCGCGATGTATGCATGAATACTTTTTGCTCTTAAAATACAGTATTCCTTTGGTCGTTGTCAAACTGCTTTGATTCAAAAGAATGAAATTGTTTAGAAATCCATCCCTTTTACACGGCTGTACTCGACACGTGTCTCACCGGTCACCGCTCTTTTATTACAGGACGTGGAATGGGCGGCACAGTGACTGCAATTGTCGTGAAACTTTGCGTGGCAGCCAACTGAGACTTACACGTCAGCATTTATCAAGGCGTCGTTGGCAGCCCTACTACGGTAATTGTGCGCTGGCAGCGCACGTCATTTATTCTCTAAATTGCATGACCACGACATAAACCATGCAGTGGGCTCTGCGACAAACGAGAAAAACACAAATATAGCTTCGGGGTTTTAAATAGAAAGTTTCCACTTACAGCCGCTGAGACTTTAGGTGGAAAACTGGGGTTCTTTATACCGTATACTATATTTATATTTCAATGCTGTAAACTATATTTCAACGTGATTATAGCCATCTTGATTGAAATATTATGAAACACCCGGGAAACAACGCAAAATTGGAATGTTTTGCTCACTAGTGCATTCAGTTCTAAACCAAACGTATTTTTGCCAAGTTTACCACGAGGTAAAAAGTTCATGTTTTGTACTGGTCGACAAAACATAAGTCCAACTAGAGCCCCTGAGCCCTCGAGAGCTCTATTCAGGTGGACTTAAGTGGAAAACTGCAGTATTTGTAATATCCTGCAGTTTTTTTGCGCGTTGTTTTGGGTCAATTTCATGTTAGGGTTCACACACTGTAACTCTTTTGATGATAAAATGTTCACACGTTAAATGCACATATTAAGTATTAAATATGACATTAGGTAAATGTGCCTAAGGTACATTAGGTAAAACTTGTGCTCAGGTACGTTCTACGTTGCATTCCGATGAAACCTCAGATGTCCCACTTCGACCCGTTCTGCAATTAACAGCCACATATGTGATGGGAAGCCGAATTTACCATATACAAACCAAATTCAATTTGACACAATAGTGCATCAAATTTTGAAACATCAGTGGGCGCGCTGTGTCACTATTTGAAACTGTTCAAACAAGTTGTCACTCCCATATACAGGTATGTATCTAATCTGAAGCCAAACAAACCATTTCCAACAAACCACACTCTATCAGTTTGACCCAAAAATGTTTCAACGCACAACTTTTGAAACATCAGTGAGCGTGCAGCGTACCTTTGAAGCGTCTCAAAGAAAGCCACCATACATCCGCACATCAAATCTGATGCCAAACCTACCGTTTCCAGCACAAACTCAATTTCACCCAAAAATGTTTCAAAAGCCAACTTTTGAAATATCAGCATTTTTAAAACTGTTAAAGACAAGCCGCCACGCCCACATATCCAATCATAACCAACCCAACCATTTCCAGCACAAACTGAATTTGACCCAAAAATATTTCGATTTGCCATTTTTGAAACATCTGCGGGCACGTGTGTCAATTTTTGAAGCATCTCACAGCACGCTTCCGCACGCCCACATACTCAGTCTGATGCAAGCCGACCGTAACGTGCGAAATTCCGTGAACTACGGTCGTGATTTTGTGATTGTGAGTGTCGGTAAAAAGCCGACTCATCGTTCAAGTCGAAACGGCGCTAGACGAGCGCATTGGTGCTGTTGTGTCGCAAGTCGCTATTCAGAAGGCGATGTGCCAATGAAGAAGGACGAGAAGGAACAGGCTGAAGAGCAGACAGGCTCGAGTGTGACAGACAAGAGTCACAACGGACATAAAGCGAAGATGAAGAAAATTTGGAAGAAGAAGAAGAAAAAGACACTTTTTTGAACGAATTGAACACTTATCGTATGCAACCGTATCATTCGTCATTGCTAACGTAATTGCGTTTTGAGCAGTAATTTTCCAAAAGCCACTTTATATTCCTCTCATTTCACTTTGCCTAAAGGGGGAGGATATCGTGACGTTTTTATGCACGCGAACTTTATTCTGAATGTCGTGTCTTTGCTACAGCGCGCGAGCGTGTGATATGCGCATTCTAACAAGCAGGCAAGCAAGCTGTCGAGCTGATTCATTCGTTTTATGTGAGCTCGTGTTACGTTTGAGAGTTGTGCAAGTTGAGCGTTGTGTTATATTCAGTACTTGTGGTATATTCAAATGTGCGTGATATTCGACGTGTGTATGCTCTCCGGGAAGAGTCTGTAAAATAATTTTACCGAGAGTGTCGGTAAACCTTGAAAACACAAACTGTCTGTAATTTGTACCAACTGTTTGTAAAAATTACAGACGATCGGTAACGAATACAAACAGTCTGTAAAATTTGGTAAAAAGCGCGGGAATCAGCCATGTTTTACCTGCATGTATTGATGATTGTGTTGTCACCCTTAACTGCTTTATAATGTTGGAAGTGTATGATTTGTAAAGCAACAACCAACATAATCATTCCGATGCACAATGTTTTGCAATTTTTGCAAGATTCATCTCATCTTCGGCGGAAAATCCACGCAAAACAGGATAAAAACTCAAAAAATGTTTGCCGTTAAATATGGAATTTGATCACGATTTCACTTCAGGTTTGTCGCGTTGATTCAACCGCTTTCTCTTTCCTGTTTGATTTTAACTTGTACTCATGTTTATTCGCTTCAAAATGCAATCAGGGTTCGCTTTTGCAGGACCTGACCATTCGATTGCCAGTCAATTCAAGATTGTGTCTCTTCGGCCGCGGTCCGACTGATCAGACAGACGAGTGCGTATCGGAAAATCGACGTCTTTATCAACACCCGTTTCACACTAAACTCAACGCATTATTTTTCATTTTGTACGACAACTCGCCAAATAAGTTGAGCTTGAAAAATAATGTGCCATTTCTGCTATATCTTGCCCAATGCAGCGGTTCAGACTTGCTATGGGATACTGTGCTTACTACCGATGTCAAATTCAAAGCCTAAACTGCTGCTTGAGAGCGCGCATGCCATAGTGTGTTTGCGTAATTTTGATTTTGATATTTATTTCTTAGTTTTGCCCTTCATTAAAATGTTGTTGCGTATCCACACCTGACGCTCAGTGTCTTACTGTACACTATGGTGTGAGTGTTTTGGACCAAGCCCGGTACCTCGCCAAGTTTCAATGAGATTGGTTTTGGTCGCATATATATGGTCCCTTTAAGATCCGTACGACTTATCATGTATTTTGCAAAGCGGCGCTCACCATGGCAAATTTGGGATGCACTGATATTGACAATGGGCAGATGTGAAATCGTCGTTGATGTTCGCAACCACCAGCTCTATGGTGGCTTCTGGCTTTGGCTCTGCAACAAGGCGCGTGAGTGACTTGGGGATAGCAACTCAACTCGTTGAATCGAAAATGAGATGCAATGTGCACAATCAAATTTATGCGCTAGTTTGATTTCAAAAAATAGCTTGCAGAAGTTTGTTATCTTTCACTGTTTGACTTTCATGATGTTGAAACATACAATAATAATAATAATTTGTCAATCACATGTTTCTGCTGGATAACGAACTTGTCATGCTACGGGCAGTATCGATGGAAGAGGAGGACATGCTGATACCAAGGGTTGATTTGATGTCAATGTTATTGACGGAAGAGCGTTTGGCGCTGTGTGTCTAGATCGATAAAGCAATAAAATAAGTTTCAGTTGACTTCTGTTTTCATGCTTTGTTGGGCCTGAGCCAGCCATTCATTTTCACCGTGCTGTTTGCTGGTCGGTCAATCGATGTGGGTCGTCGGCAAACCACTCCTCCTCACGGAATTTGGAAAGAAATTTTTCGAAAAAAATTCAAAAGATTTACCGAAAAGCGCGTCTGTCTGACCGAAAAACGTGCGATTAATTTGGCCAAAATTCCACCCAAGCTCCGCCCATCGAGCTCGCGTCCACGCGGGAAAGAGAAGCAAAGAACGTGCACGATTCCACGAATTTTTGTCGTCATCGACACGATTAGCAGCGATCGTCTGCCTGTTGTGGTGTCTTTGGCTTGTGATCATTTATTTGACATCAATCTGCTGAACGGGTAGCTCGCGTTCGCCGCAGACTTGCTTGAACCTGTGAAGGCACGTTGCGGTGAATGTGTGTGAACCAATATGGTCAGTTTACTGTCAATTAAAGTTTTTTTATGACTGAACTGAACTTTTGGCCGGTTTCGGTGTCTTGGGACCAGAAATGTTTACCTTAAAAACCTAATTCCCGCCCCCCCCCCGGAATAGAGCCCCCCCCGTAATACAGCCCCCCAAAAAGGGGTCAGTGAATTAATAGAGCCCCCCCGGAATAGAGCCCCCCCCCCAAAGTAACATCCCCTATACTGTAGTGTATTAAGGCTTGATAGTGGTGTACAGGTACATTTATGCACGTTTGTTGTTTGTTCAGAGCACATAATACGCCTCCTATTGACGAATAGACACGAATAAATGCGGTTGCAAGCGAAAAAACATCCTTTCAAACCCGTTTTTAGGGCGAACTTAGGTTGAACACGGAAACCGGAACACGGAAATAATTTACATACAAACCAGTTTCGTGGATTTCCGGTTTCCTTGTTCCGTGTTTTTTATTTTCACGGAACACGGAAATATTTCCGTGTGAATAGTTGTTGCTGTTTGCGTCAACACGCGGGCTTTTGACGTCAGCACGCTGGCTTTTGTCATCATCACTGCAAAAGCATCGTTTGCGTGCCTGAATTATTGCCGTGTTCCGTGGCACGGAAATATTTCCGTGTTCCGTGATTCGTCAAAACATTCACGGAACACGGAACACGGAAATATTTCCGTGTTCCGTGATTCTCCAAAATATTCACGGAACACGGAACACGGAAATATTTCCGTGTTCCGGTTTCCGTGTTCAACCTAAGTCCGCCCTTAGGGGTTTTTGGGGGTATTTCTGGGAACAATTTTTCCGGTTCGGGTCAGTGAATTAATAGAGGCCCCCCGTATTAGCGCCCCCCCCCCCCGTAATAGAGCCCCCCCCAAAATGGGGTCAGTGAGTTAATAGAGCCCCCCCCTTCTATTTAGGTTTTTACGGTAAATGATTTTGGCATCCATTACAAGCCTAAGGTTAAAGGGGGCCCGACATTATACATTTTTGGAATGACACACACCAATATTACTGCAGAAATGACAGGAAGACATCTGAAGTCACACGTTTTGAAAAGACAATGAAGTCGAACTTCGAAGATTTAATTCAGAAATTCACCTCCGAATGTCGACTGCCAGGAACAAAGTTCAATTTGCTGTAGTCGCTCGGCTCCCTGAAAAACAGGCATCGAGCTCAAAAAATGAAACAAGAAAATGTTTACGGCGAAGCACATGGTTCTAAACAGGTATAATTTTATAACACTGGAAATTTCTGTTTGGGCCACACTGTGAATTAGACTTGAGCCACTAATTTCGACCAGCGTGAAAGATGTTCGCTAGACGTAGAGGAAAAACTTTTACGCTGATCGAAACCAGTGCTTCATGTCTATCTCACAGTGTGGCCCAAACGAAAATTCCCCGTGTTATAAAATTGTACCTCTTTAGAACCATGCGCTTGGCCGATTCATACGGTCGCTGTGGGAAATCGCCTGCGGAACATTTTCTTGTTTTATTTCTTGAGCTCGATGCCTGATTTTCAGGGAGCCGAGCGACTACAGCAGATTGAACTTTGTTCCTTGCAATCGACATTCGGAGCTGAATTTCTGAACGAAATCTTCGAAGTTCGACTTCATTGTCTTTTCAAAACATGTGACTTCAGATGTATTCTTGTCATTTCTGCAGTAATATTGGTGTGTGTCACTCCAAAAATGTATAATGTCGCGCCCCCTTTAAGCCTAAGTGCCTAAAACACCTAACATGCCTAAAACACCGCAAGGCCGCCAAGCAGGCTGGTGTGCCGCAGCTGATGCGTGCGTGGCTGAGCACAGACCTCACACCTAGCGCGTGTGTTTCATACTGAAACAAGGACGCGCTGGCGAATTCACAATGTGTTTGCAGATTGCAGTGCAGTGTGCTAAAACGTTGCAGCCTACGCCGTGTAAAACATGTGCTTGATTTGGCAAGAAACTCTTGCGCCCCACCCCTACTCGAAATGTCGCCGGTTGAGCATTGCAGTTATTTTGTTGTAATTCAAAGGTTTTTCTGATTCATATCATGGTTGCTTTGAGGTGGCCCTGAAAAGGGTCGTTGGGTTAGCGTAAGTGGTCCGAAGACCATCGTTTCCAAGCCAGTCAGTTCTTCACGGTCTTGCGGTGTTTTATGCATGTTAGGTGTTTTAGGCACTTAGGCTTAAACTAAGGCTTGTAATGGATGCCAAAATCCTTTTCAGCGACCCTGAAAACCCCTGGAGGAGTTTTTACGGCATTTCCACGGGTTTTGGCGATTTTTCTACCAGGTCCCGTATATTTAAGGAGTGCCGAAATGTTTAAAAAGTTTTCTTGTTTTTAAAAAAAGTCTAAAAGTTGCCCAGTTTTTTCATTTAAAAAAAGCAAAGGATTATTTCCAACTTTTCGGCTTCCATCCCAAAACACCCAAAATTTGGTCAATTTGCTTGTTGAACAGAATCGTGCAGCAGAGGTGGGCGCAGTGTAGTGGCAGGCTCATGTGTGGGAGGTAAGTATGATGCGGGGTTGGGACCGGAAGCGTGAGAGTTTACCCAAAAACGCGAAAAAGCACCGTTTTTGTGATACAATTTTGGCCAGAAAATGAGGTAAAAATGGTGCTTTTTTCCAAATTTTCGCCGAAAATCGCCTAAAAATAGGTCAAGTCAAGTCAAGTTTTTATTGAGCTATTCGCAAAAGCCTTTTTGTAGGCTGGGAAATTTACAATATGATGCGTAAATGTGAGCAGGAAACGGAACGAACAAGAACAACGTGGAAGAACTACGAGAACCTACTGGAACCACGCAAAAATTAGAAAAAAAATAGAAAGAGAACAAACGAACCAAAAATTGAACGGTAGCACTGGTCAACACAGGACGAGACACACGACACAGCGATGTTGATTGATAAATCGAAAGACAAGATCCGAATAACGGTCAAAATGCGCAAATGTAGCAAATTCGGCAACAATAATAATAGCAATTGGTCTGAAATGTGGAAGAGACCAATTTTAGCAGCGATTTAGCAAAGCGTGACAACTTTTAATTGAGGGATGAAGGGAAATTGGACAAGATATAGTCCCAGATCCCGTCAGCGCAATGTGCGCGCAGCCTTTTTTTAAATTGATATGATGTTTTAGATGTGACTACACACTCGGGAAGACTGTTCCACAAGTCGACAACTCGGTGACCCCAAAACTTCGCCAAGGCTGCACCCGGACCCCGTGCTCGACTCAGCTGTTGGCTATGGCCTCGGACAGGACGGGAGGAAGGTGAGGTGAAGAAATCGGCCTTTGAAACCCCTGGCACCAGGCCTGATATAATTTTGTGAGTTAAGACCAGGTCATTGACGACCCGCCTGTATACCAGGGGTTCCAAGTTGAGGAGGGACAGGCGTTTGAGGTAAGGATGGACATGGAGACCCGGCAAATAATGGGTGAAACTGCGTTGAACCGCCTCCACGTTTCTACATGTCGTTCTGTCTTGAGGGGACCAGACCGCCATGCAAAACTCCAGGATTGGGAGGACGTAAGCCAAATAGAGCTTACGCAGAAAAGATTGGTCCCTGGTGTAGAAGTTTCTTCTGATTATACGAGCCATTTTTCCAGCCTCAGAAATGAGTTTGGCAGAATGGGTCGTGAAATTTAGGCTACTCTGATCAAAAATGACACCTAGATCTCGGACATTGGGGGGAAGAGAGATTTGAATTGAGTCATAAGAATAAATTGGCGGCGCGGGGGAAAATTCCCCAAGCCTGAGAATGGCACATTTTGAAATGGAGACTTTCAGCCCGTTAGCAGTCATCCAGTGCTGCACTGCGTCTATGTCGGACTGCAATTGGTGAATATCCTTAAGGCTACGGATTTCCCTGTAGATTTTGATATCGTCAGCGTAAAGGTAGAGTTCGGAACCCTCCGAAATAACGCTAACGATATCATTGATGAATAAAAGAAACAAGATCGGGCCAATAACGCTGCCTTGGGCCACGCCAGAGAAAACCCCAGCGGGCCCAGAAACAGCATCACCAACGCGAACTTGTTGGGTACGATTGGAGAGATAGACAAGCACCCATTGAAGTAGTAGTGGGGGAAACCCGTAGTTTTGTAATTTAGACAGCAGCAACGAGTGGTTCACAGTGTCAAAAGCCTTGGAGATATCCAGGTAAATGACATCGACACAGCTCCCCCTCTCAATTGCTGCTGTCCAGTCCTTGACGCAGAGCAACAACTGGATTTCTACTGAACGGCCGGGCACAAAGCCAAATTGGGCTTTTGTTAATAAATTAAATTTGTCCAAATGAGCCAAAATTTTTGATTTTAAAATAGCCTCCATTAGTTTGCAGACACTGGAGGTAAGGGAAATGGGCCGAAATTTGTCCACGGTATCCGCCAAGACCTGCCCCCCACCAGCCACTACTATGGTTGTTCGTTCAGAGCACATAATACGCCTCCAGTTGACGAATAGACACGCATAAATGCGATTACAAGCGAAAAACATCCTTTCAAACCCATTTTTAGGGGTTTTTTGGGGTATTTCTGGAACAATTTTTCAGGTTCGGGTCAGTGAATTAATAGAGGCCCCCCCGGAATAGAGCCCCCCAAAATGGGGTCTGTGAATTAATAGAGCCCCCCTTCTATTTAGGTTTTTACGGTACCCACCTGGGGGGGAGGAAGGGGAGGACCCAAATTTGAGAAGTCATTTTTTTGAGGTCAAACATTTGACTCAGTTTTGCCCCTTTTTGAAAAAAAATCTCAATACAAAGGGTATTTTGGCGATTTTTGACGACATTGACCTAAAAATCACTCATTTTGTGCCTAAAAATGCCTATTTTAGTCCTGAATTTGCCTATTTTAGGGAAAAAATTGGGGGAGCAGACGTACCCGGAGGGGGAACAGTGGGGCAGGCGTACAATGGAGGGGGAACAGACGTACCCTCCCAGGAACTACACTGGTCTGTCGGGTATCTTCGGACCGGAAGCCGCACCCCGGCCCGGCCTGATTCCCGCCTCTGCTGGTGATTTAACTTTGTGTTGTGTACTGGAACTTTATTCTCCGTTTTTTTCGGTTTTTTTTAATCCAAAAGAAAAGAACCGGTTCTTTCGCAAATTGCAACCATACATTCAGCGAGGTCCACGTGGGCTGTTTCTTTCTCCAAAACTCGGGTCACGTGGCCAGAGCCATGTGACTGTGACTTGTGATGTGATAGGTCATCAAAAAAGCAACACAGGAGCGGTCGCTTATTTTTCAATTATCCGTTTCTTTTTCAGTTATTTTTCTCGTTTTTCAAGTCACTGGTTGGCAAGGATGTTGTTGTCGAGCTGAAAAACGACCTGTGGTGAGAAAAAATGCTTCTCTCAATTCTATCTCAAGTTTGCGTGTCGTGTAAACCGTTTCTGGTGTAACCAAGCGAAACAACGACCCCAAAGTTTTTTTACCGGGCTCGACAATTTCAGCATTCACGGCACGCTGCATTCGGTCGATCAATATCTCAACGTCAAACTGACTGACATCAGCGTCACCGATCCAGAAAAATACCCGCATGCAGTCAGTTCATTTTATAAAAAAATAATTTTCACCATTTGAAATACGAAAAACTAATAATCCATTTCTTTTGCAGTCGTCCGTCAAAAATCGTCTCATTCGAGAGGTCAGTGGTTCGTTATATTCAATTGCCCGCTGATGAAGTTGACACTCAAGTTATTGCACAAAAGACGCGACGCGCAAAAACGCCGTGCAGAATAAGACCAGATATCCTTGTTTTAATGACCGGTGTTTTTTGTTGTGTTTTGTTTGTTAATAATGTTTACTGTGTTGTGTCTTGCTGAGATTTTTGGGACAGTTTGGACACAAGGTTGAGAGCAATAAATTACGAATTTATCAAAAACAAAAACCAGTCAACCAAAGTGGCGACCTGATTCGAGAGGCCTCATACTTGCCTATTTTGCACGGCAACTACCAATAAACTGTCTTGAAACATGCGCATGAAATATGGGCAAAATGTAAAAAGTTGTTCAAATGCCGAAAAGTGCGACCAGCGCACCTTTTTGAGCCATATCAATTTAACGGTTGCTCAAGTGCAACTCAAATTTGGGATTTGGGAGGTTCAAACGTATGTCTAATCTAATGAGCAAATAAAATTGGGGGTCAAAATTTTTTCCGGAACGGCTTCTATGGTAAAAACGGGTGACCACTACCTGCCCGCGCTCTTAAAAAAAAATTTTTTCAAAAACCTTTTTTTAAAAAAAAATTTTTTTTTTTAAAAATTTTTTTTTGCCCAACCATGGGTGGCGGAATCGGATTCAGGCTCGATGTCCCCCTGGGTGTCGATGTCCCCCCTGATGGTAAAGTATCTGAGGGATACGAAATACAGTTGCATGCCAATCGACGAAGAGCTTTTGCGGCTTGCCACATCTGACAAATGGAGATCATATATGTACATCGAATCGGCTATCGCGAATATCACCATCGGCGGCATCGGGGAAGATCAGAAGGGGATAAATACTTTCATTTTGCCCAGATGCTGCCGATGGTGATTCGTAATGGCCGATTCAGAGTACATGCCCTCCATTGGTCACTTTCAGCCAGCAGGAACAACCCAAAGTCGATTGAGATACAACTACGCGACATACTCACTCGTAAATAAAGTGTAAGTCACTTACACCAGCGATGTGTGTAACTTTTTGAAGTCACACAAAAAGTGTGGGAAATCTTACACTCCTTTGGCGTGGCACAAATGGCATATTTTGGTGTCAGATTGCGTACACTATCGGTGCGTCGCATACAAATTTGGTGCTACAATTATCAAACTTACAGCATCAACGGGTCTAAGAAATCTCATTCTGCGCGTCAGGCATTGTAGCACTGGAATCCATTTTACATTTTAACAACAACGTTCGAAGATTAGACTCGTTGATATTTGTAGAAGCAGCGAGTTGTGTACAGAAACACGCCAAGCAATAACTGCATCGTGCGGCTCCAGAAAGGGGTCGATTGTTGATCGCGCGTTAATCCGTATCAACTTTGCAAGCAAGCGCTGCGAATACAACCACGGTTGGCAATAAGGGTAATTACTTTTGGTTCGTCGTATAATGTGGCCCAGTTGCCGCACTAGCTTCGACCAACGTAAAATTTGTCCGCCGCATTGACAATTTTACGCTAGTCCAAATTTGTGTCCAACTCAAAAATAGTTCAAACTAAAATACCCCTTGCTGTGCTTTGCGTTTATTCACGTGGTCGTGCCGTATTTTTTCCATATAGAGCCCTACCTTCTCGAAACAGCCTCATGTTCAAGAGAGAGCCCTCGGAGGCTCCATTTGGGGTGAAAGTGGCGCCCAAGAAATTGATCCTGTGGTCAATCAGATTTCATCCACAAAGACGGTTTCAAATTATTTTTTTTGGGCGTTCTTTTTAAAATTGTTCAATGTTTGATGCAAACGTCCACTCGAATCCATATAAAGCGTTTGTGTACAACAAACATTCAGTGATGTTGGCAATCGGGTTAAAGAAGTTCAAAAACCATCCTGTGAATACATATTTCAAACATAGGTAACTTGATTACGGTTAGAAAAGTTTCCAACAAAAAGCTCATTCCTGATTTTCCGTCTTTTTTCGATCAAGTGGAACACTACGGCCGTTCGTCTTGAAAATCGTGCGGTTTCATATGTTGTCGGAGTCGTTACATTAGGCGCGTATGTACTTGTTGCCTTGCACAGCCAGGCGCGCATGCACATAAACCAAACGCATGCGCCAGCGTGTCTTTAGTATTATGAGGCACTTTATCGCCAACTGACGTTAACTATCGGATGGCCGAGCGGACAACACGGTGGACTCGCAACTGGACGATCAACTGCTGCTGCTGGATTAAAACCCACACGCGCACTGCTGTTACACTATTTGTGTACCTCGTGCGCGTTGCGTTTTTGTACTGCAACATAATGAAAGTTACACTTTTGAAGGGTAGGCCACAAGCACACTGTCCTGGTGTGGGATCCTACACTCTTGATAATAGATTTTTTCCGACACTTCGGAGTGTAAGATTTTCTACAATATAGTGTAAAATACTACACTTTTTTTACGAGTGAGTATGAAGGCGATTTCCT
>JASAMV010003191.1:0-80268 GCA_030248065.1 Rhynchonema sp. JSB1_4
AATGTATCTCGGGAGTAGCTTTCGAATGATATATAACAAGCCCAAATAAATTCTTAGGCTTAAGGGCAGAGATTAAAAAATTGCTTTTTTGACGATTCTGGAATGAACCGTCACGTCACCGTGTGCGATTTCGGAATTTTGACCGTTTCTTGTCCGTAGTAAGAGATAGTATGGGCATGTTATAAATCGTTCGATAGCTACGTTGAAGCTACATCGTTTGATGCTGCCAAATGTGCAATAATCTTTAACAGTAACGACTTATAGCCAAATATCTTATTCAGGCTGGCATGGCTGCAGCAGCCGGACCATGGGGGTTGAAGTCTTGAAACTTGTCTAGGTTGTTGGACTGTGCGTTTATCTGACTTTCTCGTTTCCAATGCAATGCAATACGTGGCTTCTTTACATCATATTTCCGTCAATGAATGCAACTATGCAGTTTAGTGGCAATTTTTAGGTCTTTTTCAGCCTGTCACGCCGTTATGTAAGTGTTTCCAAATTTAAAAACCTTATTTTCTGGCACTTTCGACAATGCTCTATTTTCATATGGCATTTTCATTTCTGCAACACAAAGCGCGGCCTCAAAATTTAGAGACAAACTTGTGTTTTCGAAAAATGTGGCCGATTTTTGGAACATTTCGCACCCTCACCGAGTGAAGCAATGCTTTGAGCGACTGAAGTTCTCATGATAAGTTATCCAGAAGCTGTTGTAATCCTATCCACGTGTTACTTGACTTTCAACTCATTTGGGGTTTCTGCACCGGTCGTTTCAAGTTGTGAAAAAATTCACTTTTTTCTGGAACGAAAAGTCGCTCTACCAAGAGATAGCGAATCTCAAAGGAGCTTAACATTTGTGCGTGACATATGCTGTCACAGTGCTTTCCAACGATGTATAACACTGCGCTCTGCTGTCCTTCCTTCGGTTGTGTCCCGAGCCCTTTAATTGTCAACAACTTCAGAATGAGCTTCGTGTGTGACCGCCTGCGCGTACTACCGTCCAAACCCAGAACAGGGAAAATTCCCAGTCGGTTAGCGAAGTCAAGTAGCGAAGTTCAGACCTATATAGGCACCACTAAGCCCTACAAACTGACTAGGCCTGAATCACCACGGTCAAATATGCGGATTGGAACGCACACGACAAAGCCAATTACGGGTGGCGCAAGATTCATTATCTTTCAGCCAAACTTTTGACAAATCTGTGCCACACCGCTGAGCTGGGCAGCTGCCAGTAGACGCACGCGCGACCAAGCTAGGAGTTTTATTTCTCGCTCCAGACCTGAGTTTCGAACATTGTATATTGTCGAAGTCCGTGTCATAGACGGACCCTATCAAGTCCGATCTCTGTTCGATGTTGTTTGTGCCCCCATTTGCAACCAGCATCGTTTTGTTGGGACTGTTGTGTGCCGTGGACCGGGGGCTGTCGTCAATCGGCATGCAGCACATTGATATGTGTTTTCTGCGAATAAAAGCATTGTGTGTCTACACAATTTATTTGAACTTTAAATTAAAACCAAAATATTTTCAGATTTTTAGGAGCTGGTAACAAAGTTTCGTTGGCGCATTATGCCAATTTTGTTCTCATATGCACACGAGACCGAGATCGAAGTCTTTGCTACAGTTTTCGAAACATTTTGGTCCTGAGACAACTGAAGCTTGAATCGGTCAGGACAGAAATTATGAACTTGAATCAGGCCGCCTTGCCCACAAAGCGTCTCGGAATTGGTTCGAAACTCGAGTCACACTGTCAACAGGTGGCCTGGATCCCACACACTCACACTCACAACGTCCAATCCCTAATCTTATCACCAACCTCGATATCTGCCAGAATCGCAGTTCGCCGAGGAATTGTGCCAGACACACGTCACTGGGTCGATGTAGCTCGCCGACCGTCAGCCAATCGAAGATCGGATCGAATAGCCGTGACGATCGTTCAAAGTAGTACTCGTTCGAATCGCTCAGGTATTCGTCGCAGCGAGTAATTCGGTCGGAGTGAGGCATGAATGCGAATCTGGAACATTTCAACGTGACAACATGCAACGCTAAAACACTCTTGCGTGGTTGCGGTTACAGGTCACTAAAGTTTACGACTGCATAAAGTTGTTTTATGTTTGTACGCGCTGATCGAAATTCGTGGCATCATTGTTGCCCAAAAGAAACAATCGAACAAAGTCAATAAAGTCTCAGCATAAGGCAAAAAGTCGCTCCGATCTGACAAGTTTACAAAGACAACAATATTGAAGTGACCAACCTGACCAGAAACGTGTCATCCGCGCTCGGTCCAAACCGTTTGCTGACAGTGTCGGGTCTGAGTCGATACGACTTGCCGCCCATGTTCAGTCTCAACCAATTTGTGTTTTGTGAGCTGCCGGGTGCCTGAATATCAATGCCACACACAGACGCATTGTCATCTGCGCAAGGTTCGACCCTGGCAATCGGCACTGTACCCACATATGCTTGCAACGTGTCAAGGTTGTTACCGTCGAACTGGTGCTGGTCATGCCGACTAGGTGATGTTTCATATACCGTAACCGCGGTCGTCGGCGGGTTACTGTAGCTTTCGGATGAGTACGCGCTCGATGGCGGAGGCACGCGGATGGAGCTGACGGACGGTTCAGTCACGTGACTCGTTGATTGAGGCTTGATCAACGACATTTGAGTTAGGCTCAGTTGGGAAGCGTTGCTGCGGGCTATAAAGTTTGGGTTATGAGTTGTGAAACATACGACAGGATTCCAAGCCTCTAACAGGAACTTGTTAGAAACTAGCTGTTAAGTTAAATGCCCAGTGCAGCATCAGTCAGTTTGGCATATTCCCTGACTGACAGAATCTAAACTTTGTTAAACAACATTCATCAAATGGATACATTGGCCCGAATTCCCCATCGCACCATCGCAATTAATTGCGCAGTGCAATTAAAAAAGCCCATGTATTTAAATTATTTGATGTACAATGGTACCACACGCTCTCCGTCTTCGTAAATTCCGCTTCTGACTCCCAAAACGTTTGTGCGTTGAACAAACACGTGAACAGATTGAGATCAGACCAGCTTGAGGTTATCATCATTGCTTTAACTGCATCGAGCAGTAGACTGCGCTTGCGCGCTTTCACATTATATCGTTCTGAACTTTAAAAAGAACAATGGCAACAATTCAAACCGGTATGAAATGCAAACCTGTAAATTTCAACGCAATTTTTTGAACACCGTTGACAAAGGACATCCTGTGATCAGATTTAAACGCACAAAGATGCAATGCAGGTTTTCAGTACCTTTGAGCCACTGAGGCCCGCCGCGACTGCCATTTATGAAAACATGAAGGATACTCTTGAAACCATGGGTGTAACTTATATGCGGGTGTGCTTTGAGGGCACGGGGTGCATATGACGCGTGGTGGGGTTGCGGTTTCGACCCAAAGTCTAATGGGTGTAACTAATCAGGCTGGGAATGTTTCAGAGACTTGAGGGTTTTTGGGTGAGTGAATCATTTTTTCACATTTGAAGAACCAAGTTTTAAGTACTCACGGAAAAGCTCATTATGCCAAAACGCTTAGCTTGTTTGATGAGTCTGGCCAACTGAAGCAATTAGTGTTCTCTGTTTGGTTCTTTCTGGAAAACTCCTGGGAAAACGCTCTATAGATCTTGGGTTCAGTGGTAATTTCAATTCATTTGTACAGGAGGTGGTACTCCACAACAGGTGCGCCTGTTCCATTTTTGCTTTTATAAACATTGTTCAGGTTTTTTTGCTCGGCTTGGTTGGGAAATGAACAAAATGAACAGTTGTACAGAGTGAATGCAGCAGGCGAAAAAATGCACGAAGTTGGAACTGGCACGCCTGGTCAACCGCACATACTAAGGTAAATTAGTGACTAGTGACAGTAATAACCATGCAGTTTTCGCCTTCTTTTATATTCTAGCGAAACATCAGACTCAGGATTGAAAAAACATTTGTAGCTAAAGAGCCTCTTTTAAATTTTTTTTTGATTTTTATTCTGGCGAAAATTTTTTATTAGAAAAAAGTGTTACAAATAACGTATCAGGAGAAATAAAGTCGACACAACACTTTTTAAAAAATGTGGAACAACTTTACGCTGGCCGATTTTAGTGGGCCAACTATCGCAAAATACAGCGCAACTAAAACTTGCCTATACCCAAGCCAAGTCCATGCCAGTAGATTTGCTTTCAAAGTTGATGCGGCTCTAAAATAACCCAACGTCTCTTGTGCACAATTTTAGCAGGAATGTACCTTACTTCCATACAACATTTTCTAATTTCGTGCACCGTTTAAAAACTGCCTGATATTGATATCCGGGTGCGCTGACCCGTAGGGTCACGCACGACACGTCAGTTTGTTTTTATTTCAAAATATTAGTATCAAGCCTAATAATATGAATGCAGGGAACCGGAAAGTAGAATGTGGTGGACAATGTTCAGTTTCAGGCTAAAGCCTCAGCCTAAGCCATAGCGCAAGATGCCAAACCATACCCCCAACCCTGACCTACATGTGTGAATTACCCACAAACGCAACGGATAACATGCATTGCTTGGAAAAGTGGTGGGGAGTTTTAATCTGTGATTAAAAAACCAAGGTGGTGTCAGCAGCCCAAGGGCGCTTTTTGCATGGCCGTTTATTTTACGAGATAGAGGCCCTTTTTACGCATGGTAAATAATTAAATGAGAAATATGGAATCTAAAAATATATTGGATCTGACACTGCCGTGCGTCATTACAGAAAGCTTCGACGAAGAGAGCATTATAAAAGAAGGTTTTGGCGCCACGTGGCTAGGCTCACCATAAACAGCTTACCGTGCTGTAGGTAACACTGCATTTTACAAAAACTGCAGCAGCGCGAAAAATATGTTGAAATGAAATACTTTGTTGTGAGAAATAGTGCTAAACATGGCAATGAAAGCTTAATAGGACAGCAAAGTTTCAAATGAAAATGAAGTGGGCACGTTTTACCATATCAGTAAGCAAGAAACTTCGGAAAACTTTGGTACCCAGAGCACAATATTAATAAAAATTCGTAGTTTCGATGACCGGACAGCCAAACAGCCAACAAAAGGAAATGTTGCTTAATAGCCCAACGTCCGTATTGAGTCAGCCAATCAGAATGTTGTGCGAAGACACCAACAAAGCAAACAGTTCCGGTACCCCAGTTGCACGTTAATGAACCTCCCTGGTGCTTACCTGTTCCTGAAGATTTGCTGTTCTTATTTAACATCATTCGGCGTCGTGTCGAATGCATTATGGTGTTTAGTAATAAAGCCGCGAACTTGGGTATGGCAGATTTAATATTGATGTTGTGCAAAGTTAGGTTTGTGCTCGGCTGGGTGGAAATGTTGCGTGCGTGGGGGGACAAATAATGACCCAAACGGGCTTTAAATGAACGTCAGTTCGTCTCTGCTGCTGGTGAACACCAAATGTTGGTGCGCGCAAGCCACCAAAGAGATTTGTTGTGAAACAATGCGAATTAATGCGATCAAACAGCTGTTGTGTGGTTGCTCGAGATGAAGTTGTGGTTTGGCAATTTTTACTTCAAAATCAAATCTTTCAATTCCTTCGGGAATCGTGACATTGTTGTCTGAAAAGAAACCACTTTTAAATTGAACTGGTTTAAGAAATTAATTCGAGCAACGTCAATTTTAAAAACAATTTGGACCAGTAATAAATAACATGAGCATACAGTAAGTCAATGGTGTAAACGTTTGGAATTTGAAATTTGGGGTTTGCACAAAACGGATGAACGGCCGTTTTAGAGGGGTGGAAAATTTGGAAACAGCGAAACGTGTTGGCTGCTGTCTCTATCCCTGTTGTTTGGAGTTATTTCTGTAGTGCACCAAAGTATCATCCGCTTGTTAAGTGATCGGATTGTCATAAATCATCATTACATGCGTTGGAGCTTTTGTGCATAAGTACAAATCCAAAATTCACTGCCGTGCAGTAAACTACGCCCCACAGTGAATGTCCACGTCTGAAAGGCATTGAGCAGGTTTTTCCTGTTCATGGTCGCCAGGGACACTTTATGGTTCCGTACATGATACAGTAATATGTAGCTTGTGCCCTGCCAACAATACGTCTAGGAGGAGCTAGATCTTCTGTACAACCACAAAAGTTTCGTCCAAAAAAGGTCGCCTCAGCAGACAATAAACATAAAATTCCAGACAGATTTCCGGGCCTCTATGAAGTACATACGCTTGTCGTGCCACCACGCACGTACATAAGTACGCAGATGTAGTGGGATCGAGAACTAACTGGTATGCGAAATCGAATGCAGTTAAAAAGATGCGGATGGTTGAACACAAAGCGGTTCCAGCTGGAGTTTGAGATCTGCATACAGTACCCATGGGTATTCGAACCTCAAAATCCCGGTAACGGTTTTTGTTTCTGTGGAGGAGCATGTAACCCGGAAATGCATCAAACGTAAGCGCACGTTACAGTACGGCGGCACGTGCATGTGTAGATACCACACAACAAGGCTAAAAATAGACAGACTCCATTGGGATATATGTACAATGCCGGCTCAAAATAGAATGGAGTCAGGTATGTATTTCAGTCCCAGGCTTTGAACGCAGTGGATCTTTCAAACGGACGCACACTATTGTAAAACATGAAGTTTTTCGTAAATTTCGAAAATTGTAGAACACTGACTTATGTACTTAGATTGCCGCTCGCTGCGATCAAAAGTCCACAATGGCTTCATGGGCTTGGAATATTCAAATAATGACTACGCATGGTCTGAAGCACTCAATTCATCACGCAAGTTCTTGGGCCAACGACTTTGGGTAAATAGCCCGAAAGGTTACTTGGCTAAACATTAAAGTGGTCCTGTTCTATTTTATGGGTACCCGAAAACAACGTTGTTTGTCTGTTTCCGGCATATATCAATCGACAGACAAGCCGCCCTACGTGTTCTGCTACGAAAAATGTTACGTCACCAGTGAATTTAGCCACAAGAATTGAAGTTTTCTTGAAATCCCCATTCGGAGGTCGAAAAACAGTTTGATCGAAATGGAACCTGTTTTGTTGGCAGTTCTTTGGACTTTGGGGGTCGGACGGCGGTAAGAAAAACAACATGGGGATTTTTTTGTTGTCTGAGAAATGCTTTGAAGTTAAGCCTCTTTACATATGTATCTTGCCGTAGCAAGTCAGCCAGTTTTCAAGAAGTCGAAATTGGTTCACACACTGATTACCACATTAGGTCGAAACTGTTGGTGCTGTGCTGGGTGCGTGAAATTTGGTGCGTCCAAAACTAGTTGTTGGTGAGCAGACGACAGCACAACTGTACAAAACAGTAAAATAAACAGAGCGAATAAAAATAGACCTCCATTCTTGAATATTGCTTACTGCTGGTTGTCCCGACCAGCTCATTTTATGTCTGAATACCTACAATGGACAAAAAACTTTTATGTGATATCAGCGGCCATATCATGTTTTAGGTTGTAACCACATATCCGTAGCTTACTTATATGTATGTGGGAGGTGATCCAGGCCAGAGTAAGCACAGATATTGGTCGCACAATGACTTTATAAGAATTGGGCAAATTTTTTTCCTGAATCGTAAAGAGGGAAAGTGACGGGGCAGTGACGTTGCGTTGCGCGATCGCACACGGAACATGCAGTCACCAAAATGTTTCAAACGCGCAGCAACGTGGGTGCTCTGCTGGATTATTTTCAGGTTCAAATGTTTTGTGAGAATCACAAATAGCACAGTGGTTAAGAGTGACTGAACATGAAAATCAGGATTCATATGATGAATTCTTATATGGGCATTGTGCGACCAATACCTGCTGAGGTGGAGTTACACTCTAGTCCATTTTGGGCTTGAGGCGGATTTTTGTTTGAATTATATTTTGTCATAGCGTTCGAGCACAAATTTGGGCCAGCGTGAAAGTTGTTCCCCTGCACGACATTTTTACGCTGGCCGAAATTAGCACGCCAACGCTGTCGCAAAATACATGATCAAAAACAAAAATGTGTTTCTACTGTCTTGTGTCTACAAGCCCAAATTAGAGAAGTGTAACTCCAGCTTTACTGTTCCGTTCCGACCTAATGAAAAACTGGCCATAAACACCCATGATCGCTGTGGGGGCTGCATCTTTCATAATAATATGATGCAGATAAGTGCGAAAATTTGCAGATTTGATCATTTATTAAATTTTTGTATGTTGTGGCCCGGAAGAATTGGCGCAAAATCTGCAAACAAGCTTTACTATCAGAATATTCACCATATCAAAGTAAGCGTGTTGGTATCCTGCTGGGCTGTTAGGCCGCTTTCACAATCATCCGGTTTCCGGAATCCGGTTTCCGGTTTCCGGAATTGGCTTCAAATCCGGTTTCCCTAAATGTTTTTTCCGGTTTCCGGTTTCCGGAAGTTGCTTTCACAATCATCCGGTTTCCGGTTTCCGGTTTTCGCCCTAATTCAAATCCGTTTTCCGGCGACCGGAAACCGGAAAAGGCCATTTAGAACCGGTTCTAATTTTTTATCCGGTTTTGGGTGCATAATGAGTTGTGGACGTCATGGGATGGACAAGTTTGTTTGTGTGATGACTTGTTCCTTGTGTCTGCACACAAGTAAATTATATGCTTATAATATTAACGAATATCACTGATGTACTGATGCATTCTAGCGGTATTTTCAGAAGGTTTGCAACGTGGCGTAAATATGTTGAATAAATAGAGCTGAGAAAGGCCAACAGCCACGCTTTCAGACCCAAAAGAACTTTGAAGATCATGAACACATCGCGCATGTTCATGTGCTGATGTGCAGTTCCTGCGCTGAGTTGGTGGTACCATCATACCATACCGCTATACCACATAACACAACCAAAGAATCTTTACTTCTGGATCTGGCACGCTCGTTTGTTCCTATAAGGTGACCTAAAAGTAGTCTTCCCAGACACAAATTTTGTCTGAAACCAGGGCCATTGAGCATTTTACTGCACAGCGCACCTGCTTTCTGTTTCTGACAAACTGGATTTCGTATTAACAGTCGTAGGATGTCGATCGACATTGACAGAAAGCAGATTACACTCTCTTTTTTGGTGAAGATGTGAAAAATTGTTATTCATTTTGAAGCGTGCCAAAGCTGGCGAATGTTTCTGAACAAACCATATTGCCTCATTTTTTTGAGATTTGAATTCCGGAAACCGGAAACCGGATTCCGGAAACCGGATTCCGGAAACCGGATGATTGTGAAAGCGGCCTTACTGGGTGGCGTCGTGGAGGGCTTGGCGTCATTGTATCGCGCGTGGACTTTGTATCCTGTGCGACTTTGTATCACGTTCAGTCATTGTATCTCGTATGCATGTGTGTGGGTGCCGTGTAGCATATGCTTAAGTCTGATGATGCAATGAAGAGATCAGTATAGTTCATATACAAGTGTAATCAATTTTTCACCCCGATCTCAAGACTGATTAATGTTTCGAATCGGATAGACACGTCTTCCGGGCTGGAGCCCAAGCCTAGCTGATATTGAGTTAAACCCTGAGCCGAAACCACCCCAGTGTCAAAAAAATTCAACTGATACTATTGCTAATAACTTGTTGAAGGCTTTCATTTCCCAATTCGGGTTTGTGAACTGTTTTATTCCACATGCAGTCCCAATTAAAAACTGATTACACGGGATACATAGTCGCTCGTGATACAAAGTCGCACAGGATACAAAGTACCCACACGATACATTGGCGCGGAAGCTGCTAGAGAGCTACATGATGCATAAATACGCAACTGAATTCAAAATATTAGTGCATCGCTATGTATATGTACGTAGAAATATCAGTTCTGGAGAAACTTATTGAAAAACTTAGCAAAACTTTTGACGTGAATGTTGGATCAATATTTTGAAGTTACGAGTTTGTAACCTCATGGGAAGTTAAAAACGAAGGATCTCGAACTCAGAGGTAAGTACATAGATAGATGCTTGAGTTCTTTTGATCTTATCTGACATAACTTGTTTACTGAGCTGAGCACACCAGCCCAAAGACCAAAGATGTGGAGCTGGCAGTGGGTTCCAAGCTATTTTTTTGAGAAATATCGCATTATCTTCATTTTTATGTGGGTGGGTTAGATATGCACGTGAGGGACATATAACGCGATAAAAGTCGGATTAAATTTCATTCTATATATATAAACCTCTTTATTATCTCTGACTTGAGTGCGAAAAAAACGAGTATTAATGCAAGACAGAAAGGAGACAAAAGCAAACAAACCAAGCCACGGAAGACATTTGGTTTGCCTGCCGGTCTCACAAAAGTGCGCATGCTATGTGTTATCTTTTCTAAAATCAGGCAGACGGACATACACTTTATTACGTCACGGAAGGGGTCACTGAACAGTGCTCGAACGGGATTGCTTATCAGGTCCGGGATTCGGGATCAGGATCAGATTATTTAACCGGACTCAGGAATTCTTAACGGTGATGAAATTTTCCGGATCGCGATTGATAATCGGGATCGGCAGTACAGTTTCTGGCAGAATATTAGTCACCTATGTAGGTGAGTCTTCGTTTGTGGACCCCGCAGTCAGGCTACAAAGCATCCGCAGCAAAAACGATGACAAAATGGCAGCAGTATGAAAAAGCGATGTAAAATTTACCGTTTTTCTTCCATACTGTTGCCGTTGTCATGCTCAATTTTATATCATACAAACGTGATACAACAACATTTTTAGCAGCTCTGTAATTCCGGTAAAGATCCCGATGAGAATATGCCAGATCGGCATCGGGATCCGGAGAATTAGTCGGTATCGGGATTTCGGGATTTTTTTTATCGGGATTGAAATTCTCCGGATCGGGATTTCCGGATCGGGGTCGGGATCCCTTTCGAGCCCTGTCCCTGATGCTGAAAAACGCCCTGTTTCAACTGAAATGGTTTCGTACCACGCTCGTGCAAATATATGGTAATATACACAGCGCACATACCAGGTCAAAGGCTACCCGCCGAAAGCCAATTCATTGACCCTTTTGGAACCCAAAGTCTGCGGCAGAAAAATGTCAGCGCAGTGATGAACCAATTTACTAATACAGCACCAATGGTATGCTCTGGCTGACTGCGGCCTGCGCGCGCCTGCAACGCCTGCGTGGCGCATTCAGACTTATGATGAGCCTGGCTCAATACAAATGATATGTAACAGGCGCATGCAAGCTCGGTGCCAGTCTCGCATGTACAGTGGATGCATCGCTGCGCTTGCTTGTCTTTTTGTGACATACTGCAGGTAGTTCTGTGCATTTTGTCTCTCTGTGATAAGTGATTTTCGTGAATAAGTTCTTGGTGACGCCTTTCAGCCTGTTTTTTGCGCAACAGTTATAAAAGGTGAGAATGGCCTTGATGACTGTTTCAGCGTTTATCCTGGAAAACGAGACGTGCATTTTGCGCATTTTTATAAAACTTGTTCAAAAACATCAACAACTTATTCAAGATAATCAAAATATCGCAAAGAAAGACAAAATACTGAATACCAAAACGTCATGGAAACGAAGCATGAGAGCAGCAATGAATCTGCCGAGCCTGCCCTTGTGACCATTTATGTACTGTCGCCTACTCTGGTATCTTTTGTATTGAGCCTGTGCAGTCTCATGAGCGGGCGCAGGCCTCAATCAACCAGAAATTGCAGTTGGCACTGCAGAACCTACCAAACACCAGGAAAATAGAACCCCGAGGAGCCCAAAAAAGTAGTACACTGAGATGCTTATCCGCCACGAAAAGGGAAACGTTTTTTAGTTCCGGTAGGTTGATGACGCTACATAGCACCATCGTTTCACTTGAATTTCCCAAATGAATATTCAGCTCAGCCAAAAAATCTATTGTTTTCACTCAAACAGCACGCACGCGGGGGCAAGTCTCAACCAGAAACCATGAATACGTAATACCCTAGCATTTCATTTGAAGCCCCTTAACTCGAATAGAGCCCTTGGTGAGCTCCGATTGGATTCAACCCGATAAATCAAAAAATGTTGTAAAATTGCAAAAAGCGTTCCAATCTGCGTCGCAGCGAACAAGATATCTCAATTCTTGCCATGTTTTTCTGATGCTTTGTAAGTTCAGGTGAATATGGTTAGAAACATGTTCAAATGTTCGAAGAATGTCAAAATTCTGTTCTAAAATGTCCCGACCAACCGAAATCAAAACGCCAACTAAAACCGCACAGGCCCTTGGTGGACGAAAGTTCTTATAGAGAGCCGGGGCTTTTATTGGATTTTGTTTGTTCGAATGGCCTGTTTGCCATCAAAGTTCCACTTGGAGCCCCGGGTGTCCAGTTGATATAAACTCCGGGAAGAGGGGAAGTATTCTCTGGAGCTTGAAGTGCCGTTAAGTGTGTATATCTGGTTCTGTTCACTGACCACTGATATCCTTCTCCTGTTCATTATCAGTTCGCAAAAACAGCGTCCATAAGGCCATGGCGTTCAAAGCGGACTAATGAGGCCAAACTTGATGTTTTTTTCTTAATTGTTTCAAGCACTGGCTCATGTGCGCCAGAAAAGTTTTTTTGGCAGAAACCCTTGCTAACGAAATGCTCGATAATTTTGAATGTCCCAGATCAGGCGGTTTAAGGCAGGAGAACATGGGAAAGAATTCACTGTGAATGTACATATACAGTAACCACGCTGCCGAGCTGAGCTTTAAAGTAAGCTGCTCAAAAATGGCGATATCACCGTTAATGAAGTCTATTTGCGGTGTGCCAAAACCGCTGTTGTGACGTCAAACATGTAAGTTTAATTAACGAAATCCCCACGCCATAAATTTTAAAAAGCAGCGGTGGTTGGGTGTACCTTTCAAGCTAAAACTGAATAAATTTACCGTGTATTCTAACAAATGTAGATGAGGTATACGACAAAACGCCTGCTGTGTGACGCGCGAGACGGCTTGGATTATTAGGAGCCTGTTGAATACCTGAAGGTCCAGCCAAACACAAATGCAAACATAGACAGAACGCCAGTGGTTGCCAGTCAAATAAACACGAAGATTTACCAAAGGCAGTGCTTTTCCGAATGAGCCTCTTTGTGACAAATATTGTTGCAATTACTCAAGTCGCAAACATGGGCAAGACTTTTAACGTCGCAGAGCTTTTCGGAAATTGTCTCTCCTGTTGCATTTATGTATTTTATCTAACAAACTGATATTTGGACACTGCATACACATATTATAACTTGCATATCGATATGGCTAATGCATTATTTATGGGAATATCCGCGAAGCACAAATGAAGTGCATTTTTCATTTCCTTGAAGCGTAAAATTTTTGCTCTTACATTTGAATTGAAGCGATATCTCTTGCAAAACGGATTGCTTGAAATCCATTAGTCGTACTCACAGAAGTATACCTACCGCATGTGGTCCTCAGGGTTGGGCAAAAAAAACGACGGCGTTTTTTCTTTAAAAAACGACGTTTTTTTTAAAAAAACGCCTGGGTCGTTTTTCGTTTTTTTAAATCCTGAATTTCCTTGATTTTCCCTGATTATCAAGGAAAATCAATATTTTGCCCCATTTTTTTCAAAAAAATTTCGACCAATTTTTATTTTCTCGTCGATATACGGAGTTTGACTTTCAACCCCGGCCAAAGTTGGTCCCCTAATGCGGGTCTGATATGGGGTCTTAACAACTCGCTAGAAAAGTGTTGAAACCCGTTTATTTTGCCTCAGAACACATAGAATTACTTCATTTAACCGCGTTTGCTTCCCAACATAAGCGTTTTCCAATTTTTTGGGGGCATATTTTGGTCATCTGGGCGTTTAAAAAAACGTTTTTTTTAAAAACGTTTTTTTAAAAAACGATTTTTTTGAAAAAAACGTTTTTTGCCCAGTAAGGTATTCCAGTCAGAGCACCAGACAGCAGCATTCCCGGCATATGGTGACTAAAAATTTTAAAATGACGGTACAATCAGACCCTTCTTTTTTTCAGAACATTTTCTCTTCCATTCCATTCAAATGCGATTGAAAACAAATAAAATTCGTATCGTTTGTAAACTTACGGCGGATTTAGGTTTCCGGATCAACTTCTTATTTTTGCGTATTCTGAAAATATTTCAGGATTCCGATTTCCGGATCGATTTTACGGAACACGGAATTAACATCTAACCAGATTCCAGTTCACTGTGATTTCAACGGAATGCAAAACATTCCCGAGTTCCGTATTTTTTAAACTTCATCCGGAAAACGGAATTCGGAACTATTTCCGGAAAACGCAATGGTGTTCCGCATCCGAAAATAGGTCAAAGTTTTTACATGTAAATATTTCCGGATTCCGGACTCCGTGTTCAACCTAAGTCCGCCCTTACAGAACAGGAAGTAGTGCTATAAATTTTTTTGATTGCCCCTCAACAATACTAATCAGGAGGCGGAAGTTGAAAATGGTAAGCAACTGAAAAACTCGACCTGGACAGCTGAATGGAGCAGTGTCTTGTGAAGGAATTTTCACGAAAAATTTTAGTAGCCTCTCATGAAGGTCTTCTGTCCGATGCGTGAACCACACAGCTAAATAATGAACGAAATCGAGCGTCAAAAAGCGATGGAACACCAGTGCAAGCTCGTTCCTATCACTTTTTATTCGCTTCGTGTGCAGATAATGACGCACCATGGCTTGTGATGGAATGACGCCTAATCAATGACTGTGCTCTCTGGAGCTGATCGCGGAACGGAAGTCAGCTAATTTGTGCTGAGGACCTAAGAAACTAATCCGGAATAAACACGCCATGTAGACACTTCCGTTTTTTGTTTTGCTTTGGGGGTCTCATGCGTGTAACACTTGTTTCGAGCAAAAACATGACTTGACGAACATCACAATGCAAAATAAGGTCGGAGACAGAAAAGACCCCTTAAAATATAGTCGCATGTGCGGTTGTTCGTTTGAAAACTGCTAGATTTGATAAAAGCGCTAACGAAAGACAGAAACAGAAGTGATACAAACAGTACGGTGCACATTTGTATAGTGTCTACTTGAAAATGGCAAAAACGCAGCCAGGCTGCTTCCCAATTGGTAATTGACGCGCACCTGTGCGTTTTTCAAACAAGCGAATTTGACCACATTCTGCCAATGTTATAATACAGTGCGCTGAACATGAACCACCTGGCTCGCAATTTCTATCATTTTTTGTTGGGGGCTTTCAGGTTTTCAGGCTTTCCAGGCACTACGGCATGTGTGACAAATGCCAAAATGTGTTCATAGCGCGGGAGAAGATATTTCAATTCGAGACGGGACACGGGACAAGGGGTCTCGAAAAAAAGAGGTCGGGACGGGACATGTACTATGCTAAAATGTTTGTCTTCGATTTTCTCTCGCGACCAAGCTCAACAAAAAATCGAAGCAGCTCCGCATAAAGAGAACCAGGCAATCAAGATCAACGCATGGGCACAGTAAGTTCTCTGACGTTTTATTGCACACGTATATATCGACACTATACACAACACCCAATCAGATGCTATCAATATCACAATCACAATTGCAAACCATGAGCACAGAGTTGGTCAGCAGAAACACAAGACAGAGAAAGAATGGAAAGGCCAGACCGAATGTATTCACCGCTGAAGAGTCCGGTTGAAGGATAATGGCTGTTTTGTTGGCATCAGAATCGGTGATTGCGGCCGGTTGCGATGATTTCTTCTGTTGTTGTTCTCCTGAAATTCAAACACCATGGAGAAATCCCAGTTTGGAGGCTTATTAGATTACGATCGGGTACCGCAGTCTTGATGGACTGATCGCATTAATTAATATCTGATTGTTTTTTTCTTTCCATTAACCATGCACACTCTTTCGTAACGTAGCGATTGATGCGGCAGTCTGCTATGAATGTTATTCGACCGGCCAAATTCGTGGGCACAAGAAACCCGATCCGCTACTGGTACACTCAGTCTATGGCGATGTGACTGTTCAGATCCGATATTGCGATCACCCACAGTGTTCTCGGCTTTTGCAGTATTGTCACTGACTGGCATGTTTTGACTGACGCAGCTGACCGACATATGTAACATAATGTGTACCACACAACACTACAATCGGACCTTTGCACACGCGCATCCAGCCACACTGTTCCAGTCTTGTCATGAGCGCAAAACAGCTTCGCGGTGGCGGGAAGCCGGCTTGTAGGTCGGGACTGAATTCGACAGTCAGTTTCCACACGAACGCGGTCACGATGCGAAGGTAGGCGTCAGCCTCGCGGCCTGAAAGTTGGGCTGATTGTCAACGTAAATAGTTAATTCTGGTAGTCAGCCGTCCTGAATGGGGCTTACATATATTACAGTGGTCAACAGTTACTAAGTAGAGTCATCCCGAATGCTATATGTATTATTTCTCGCGCTGACTCGGGGCTGCTGTGAGTTAATGTACAGCATTATATGGGGCCCAGTTGAGTTGGTGACGTGCCCAGACATAAACAAACCCATTATTACACCAGCTAAGCTATAGCGGCATCAGCAAGTCTCAAAACATTGCAACAATCCACAGTCGTTTTACATTGGCCCTGAACTTTCTATCGGAGTCAGATTGGTGTGGGATTTGGAGCAACCTTGTCGAGTATCGAATATCAGCCAGAATACGTGCGTGCATGAGTATCTAACGCAATGCGTGCTCACAAGGCTCTTATCGTTATTGATGATCTATCATCTTTTGTTCACAGCACGCAGCACCCAGTACATCACCCTCAACGAAAAAACAATTGGGGCTGCAGATAATAATGCCCATCGGAGTGCTTTCCAGAAACATCAACATGCAGACCTCTCAACTCAAGGTACACAAGCTCTTTTTGCAACTTCTTTATATGCATGTGCACGCAGAATCGCTGAATCGTACTTTGCCTTGGAAGACAAAAAAATTATCGTATGGAAAGCAGCCGAACCAACCGCAAAGCCAATTCAGGAACTGGGCGCGGCAATTCAAATTGCAGAGCACATGCGAGCACATCGATGAGAGTGCGCGCAGACGAATTCCATCGGACAGATCGTAGTTGAGCAGAACGTTGAGACCATCGGTGGCCAGCTGGCTGAGGTTGTACACCTGGTAGTTGCATTGTGGAAGACAGCTGGAACGGGGTAAATTCGCATGCATTTTGTCGGGTATGCGTGTCAGGATCGGGTCTGAAGTTTGGTGTGACAGTTTGACTTGGCACTGCCCCTTCGTCCGGTAAGTACGTGCCGGAGTTTTCCACTTAAAGCCCCGGGGGCTCAATGCGGAAATTGGTGGAAAATGGACCCTCCGACCAGAAATAAAAAATCCAATTAGAGCCCCCGGGGGCTTTAAGTGGAAACGTTTCCACTTACAGCCCTCGGGGGCTTTAAGCGGAAAACTGGGTGTTTTCATCGTTGTCAGTAGGGACACTTTAGGCCAGCATTTTGACATTCTGATACCATATTTCAACCTGATTGTGAGGATCTTCATCTAAACGTGGCAAAACGTTGGTAAAACAACAGAAAAGTGCGGTATTTTGGTCATTCTTACACTAGTTTGAACTATTTTGGCAAGTTTACTGTTCGATGTAAAATCAATGGTCCGTAAAGAAAAAATCCAATTAGAGCCCCCGGGGGCTTTAAGTGGAAAATTTTCCACTCAGAGCCCCCGAGGGCTCTATTCGGGGGAGGGGGCTTTAAGTGGAAAACTCCGGTAGCAGACGCGCTTTTCTAAGCGAAAGGTCAACTTTTGACAGTCTGCTGTGCAAGTGGTTTTAAAGACACTTGGTTTAATTTGACCAAGAACTGTCTCGATTGGTCATTTTCTGAAACAGCTGCGCGGCACGCACGGGAAGAATTTTTTCGAAACATCTGTCCTTAGATTTTTGCTTCAGGACCAGCAGACTATCCCAACCGAGCATATACACAAAAAAAAATTTTCACTCGCACAATCCCGGTACGGAGAGATTTTTTCTGAAAATCACGGCTGATCAGCACACGATATAAAAGGCATTCATAAAACCATCGTAACAAATCGTCCCAGCCATTCCCGGCAGCCCACCCCACCACAGCTTGCCTCCAGACCAGTTTCAGGAACTTTGAAATGTGACACAGATTGAAATTTTCGAGACAATTGACAGTTTTTATAAAAACACACTGAAGAAAAATTGTTGGAACTAACCTAAATTCAATGGTTGAGCCATAGGTTTCCAGACAGATTTTGTATCCGACCAAAAGTTGAAAATGTGGACGGCACATAAATTCAGTTATGGAGACGACGGGCGACTCGAGGTTGTTGAACTGCGTTGAAAGAGTCGATTCTAATAATTTGTTGGACCGCCAAACGTTGAAAAGCTACGACTGACATGGCCACCAGCAGGACAATCGCATTGCTCGCTGGGATTTTATCTTGTGATCTAGTCAGAAGAAAGCCTATGGTTATACGGTCCTACCGTAGTCGTAAATCTTGCCTTCAAACGTGATGTGGTCAAACTGTATGTGATTTGCAGAGAGCATATTGATATTGCAGATAGCGATGCATGATAACTGTGACACTCAGCGGAATCCTAGCCAATTCTCAAAGATGAATGGCGCAATCAAAACCTCGAGGAAACTCAACCGCACAATACGTATGTATACCGTATACCTAGTGCACAGTACTTATCTGGGCCAACCTATTCAATGCACTTTTTTGAACTGTATCTTACCAAACTGAGTCCGCGTTCGTGACAGGCCTGTCTGCAGAGACGACTGTGCCACGAGGCAGCGCAATGATGTTTCAGTTTAGTGAGTTTGTTGTTGATCTTTGCGTCCAGCACAAACTCGGTCGAGTAGGGCTCGTTGTAGAATTTCTGCATGGTCGCTTTCATACACTCGACTTCGCAGTCGATCGGTTTTCTGCGCGAAAAAAAGACAAAGAACGTAGACTAATTGTCATTTGGCCGTAGCTTTCGAACCTTGAAAATCATGTTGTCTGAAGTTCAACGTGCTCGAACTCTGCTTTGGTCCATGCCACGACTAAATGTCTCAGAGCGAAAGTAAGTTTCTAATTCTAAACTCACACGAGCCGGCTGCGTATGGTTTGTTGACTACATATGTTGCCTGCCTCGAGTTTCCCTGCGCTAGGCGCGCGGGTGCACCACCGTGCAATGCAGTTATCCCGTTTTTGGATCCACTGTTGAGATGTTTCTTCAGGATTTAGACATTGGCTGGAATTCACAAAACAAAGTCAAGCTCAACGTCCAAGTTCACCGTCAAACTCAAAGACACGTGTACAATGACGGTGAACTATCGCGAGTTCACCGTCAAGTTCAACGTCAGGCTTGCAGTGGGAATGGAAAAAACTGTCCGGCCAATCAAACTAAGCTTTTCACAAAGTTAAAATTAGCACAGGCTGTGTAGTGGTAACATACTACAGCGCAGCACAGCACTGTGTTGCAGTGAAACATTGTTGTGTGCCAGTGCGAGCGAAACCAGGGTTGGGCAAAAAACGTTTTTGTTCCAAAAAATCGTTTTTTTAAAAAACGTTTTTTTTTAAAAAAACGTTTTTTTTAAAACGCCCAGATGACCAAAATATGCCACCAAAAATTGGAAAACGCTCATGTTGGGAAGAAAACGTAGTTAAATGAAGTAATTCTATGTGTTCTGAGGCAAAATAAACGGGTTTCAACCCTTTTCTAGCGAGTTGTAAAGATCCCATATCAGACCCGCATCATGGGACCAACTTTGGCCGGAGTCATCATTGAAAGTCAAACTCCGTATATCGACGTATCTCGACAAAGTAAAAATTGGTCGAAAATTTTTTGAAAAAAATGGGACAAAAAATAGATTTTCCTTGAAAATCAGGGAAAATCAAGGAAATTCAGGATTTAAAAAAACGAAAAACGACCCAGGCATTTTTTTTAAAAAACGTCGTTTTTTTAAGAAAAAACGCCGCGTTTTTTTTAAGAAAAAACGCCGTCGTTTTTTTGCCCAACCCTGAGCGAAACGTTCAGCTTGACTTTGAAGTTGACGTTGAACTTGACGGTGAACTGGTGAAAGTTCACCGTTATGTTACACGTGACTTTGAGTTTGACGGTGAACTTTGACGTTGAGCTTGACGGTGAGTTTGACTTTGTTTTGTGAATTCCACCCATTGATGTACAGTCCTGGGCGGCTGTAGGTTCCGTAAGCATTCAAACCCTATCCCTCAACAGATTTGTCACATGCACTGAGGATTTGCATCTACCCACCTTTTATCCAAATGCGTCGATCTGTAACGTGCCTCGTGTCTGTGCTGATGTGCGTTGTTGTCGGTGTTCGGACGGCGATGATGTTGAAGGCACCAGGCTGTGAAAAAAGCAAAACGTGCTGGAAACCTTTTGGACAAAATGTACTGGAAACGTTGTTTAAACCTGCTGGTGTTGGAATCATAAACGATCAGGTTCACTTGAAACGTACCAACGCGTAAAGTGATGAAAAACAAAGCTACAGCTGCAGCGATGCTGATTGACTTCACTGCCATTTACACGTCTCAACGCTGTGAAATCACATGTTGACCTCCACAAATCAGGTAAACCTGACGCGCAGAAAACGTACAATTTGGTTGTTTATCGTGCTTCTTCAATCAGTTACAGTTCGTCGCATAACAAGATTACGGACACGCTCAAAAGTCTCATAAAAGCATGATGGCAACAAAGTTTTAAGCCAACATGAAGAAATATGGGTAGACCAAGCAGCTTTATGCTCTGTTCGACGAGGGAAGAGAAAGAAATTGCGAGTTTTTTTCTGGTCCTGCGTTTGACACAAAGTCCGGTGCAGACGTCCCGCTGCTGTCAATTACACGCTGGTGCTAATAATTTAGACAAGGCTCGGGGCTATGCAAGGTTATGCTCTAACTTTGGTCCTAAAATAAATTTTGCGTCATAGCGCTTGTGAGTATAGCCGTAAGTGCGCTCATAACTGTTTCGGCAACTTTCGGTATCAAATAATTGAGTCTGAATCGAGATTTTTGCAAAGAAGTATGGTTCAGATGAGAGAAACGGCCGCCGGTGCTTTTCGCACAAATTGCGGGGTCCCAAGATGTTATGATCGTACTCAATGGGGTGGTGGTGTGTTTTGGACAACAAAACAACAAAGGCTGACAGCAGCTCAGCGTGTGACGTAGTTTTGTCAACTGCAGTGTCATGGTGCAAGGTATGTACCTACTGTATACTTGTAAGCTGTTTATGTACCTGGCCATGCCTTTCCAGACGTTACGTGTGTGTTCTTGACCCTGGGCAAGCAATCAACCGTGATAACAACGCAGACTGGTATATTTACCTATGGCACCCTTCTTTGGACAGAAGTAACTCGCCTTGGACGCGTTCATTGTACATATGTAAATTTCATTGATACCTATGTATATGTATGTTGGCCACGTTCAAATCTTTCCAATGTTAAATGTTAACCAAACATCAGTTTCGAGTGCAAGATTTTTATTCCATTTATTTTTTCCATTTGAGCTCCAGTCTTTCGTGGCGGGCCGACTTGGTTGTCGTTTTACACAATGTCGAAACTGTGGGGGAACGCGGTAAAAAAGTGGAAAATCAACCGGGTGGTGTTGTGTTTATACAAATATCGTTATTTTTTTAAAATTGATCACAATCGTGGAACGGTATTTTTATCTGTGTTTTGTGGATTGCGCCTGCGATCGTCGAGTTTTGTGGAAAAGAGCAGAAAGTTCACCAAAATTAGCAGCAGCTCGTTTGTGTCACCCATCGATAGTCTAGGCGGTGTGGTAGTAGCCCGGGGGAAGTCGCGGTGGTGGACAATGGTCACAACCGCCTTCCTGGCCGGCGGCACCTGAAAATGTGACTTAGGCTTGAATTCAGGCACTCAGGCTTTGTTAGGCGGGTTAAGATTCATACCTTGCGGTCCTTGCGCACCCTGTGGTCCCTGTTTGCCTTCTTCGCCCTGATTTCCAGGCTCGCCGGGGCCGCCGGGTAGACCTGGATAGGTCGTCGCGTCAACTCCTGGTGCACCCTATAAATTCATTTGTGTGTAGGGCTGGAAATGAATATTTTAAGTCTCCACAAAGGAAAAAAATCTCACCTTTTCACCCTGTGGTCCGGCGGGTCCGAGCGGGCCTTTGGCGCCGGGCGGTCCAACTTCGATTCTGACAACGCCGTCTTTGCCCGTCTGACCTTTCGCGCCCGGACGACCGGGACGACCAGGGGGACCCTGAGTGTAACAAGTGCAACATGTAACATATATAGTCCAGCCACCAGCTCAGAGACACTAAAACGCGGATAAAAAACCAGAAACCAACAAAAAAAAAGAGGGGGAAAAGCGCCCAGCAGAGGAACAAAGCAAAAGGGAATACACACGGGGAGAATAAAAAAACTTCAAAATAGACCAAACCAACAAAAAAAATACATAATAATGCATGCAATGTGTGACGTAATGGAACACGCTAATAGAACATGATGTTCAGTGTGCTATGCATTGATAAAGCGTACGCTGCAGTCTGTAACCTAATCCAACGTTATCCAGAGCGTTTATGTGAAGAATGCAAATGCAGCCCGTAAACCGGTGTAAAATGCAATGGTGCGAGGCGTGCAACACAACAATCAAAATTTGTTGATGCATGCATCGTGTGGAAACCGTGCAAATCAAAACACACGCACAAACCGATGGCCCAGCCATGCCGTTTTCGCCAGCTTTTCCGCGTGATCCTGGCAGGCCTGGTTGTCCCTTTGGTCCGCGTGGTCCCTGCGATCCCATGCCGCCAATCGGGCCGCGGGGTCCCGGGGGACAGATAATGCACGGCTGGATGAAATCGGGTTTGATCAGCTGAAAATCAGACATTTGAATGCAGATCGTTTTAGCGTGTATGAATGCCAATCTTGCATTTTCTACCCACCCTGCCCGGTTGGCCGTCTTTGCCTGGTTTGCCGGGAATGCCATCATCACCAGGGGCACCCTCGTCTCCCTCGTCCCCGGGCGCACCGGCCGGACCCTGATGGCACGTGCAGCCTGAGGCAGAATGCAGAATTTTAAGATATTAATTTGGCGCCTTTCAGGATGAATCAGATGTTGTTTTGAAGAACTTACAGCTGCCGGCCTGGATCTCGACGGCACCGGCGACCAGCGGCTCTTCGGGCCTGAAATCGGTGCAGAAGAGAATGAAGCAAATTCGTCGGCTTCAACAAGTTCATAACACCAAATCATTAGAGATATTCAAAGCTTTTAAAATTGGTTGAAGATATTTTCTCTTCGAAAGCATTTTCAAAAGTGAACATACACGCCGTATCGATTGCCGGCGTTGTCGACAAAGAATCCGGCCTGCCGTCGGGCGCGCGATGACGTCACGTCGATCGAGTACATCTGACGCCACATTAGACGCGATCGCGACTGGAAATATTGCTAACTAAAGTAAAAATTAAAATAGTGTATTGTAATTGTAAAAATTGTAAATAAAATGAAGCGTAATCGATCAGGAATTCGTCATATTTCTGCGTTTACACACCACAACTGATGAGGTGCCACACCGACGTGGCTGCAGTTGCAGTTCCGAGAAAATCTGAATTCCTATCAGAAATTAGCTCAACGCCGGTAGCAAGTGGTGTGCATGGTCAGTTCAAAGTTGCAGCAACGAAACGCACATTTTGTTGCGAAAAGTGTTCTCAAAACAATCGGCCGCAGTTCATCGTTGGTATGCGGTGGCCAACGCGATTTCAATGTGCCCCGCAGTCCCATGAGGTTACGGAGCAGTGCACCTTGCAGTCCTAGTTCGGCAGGAAACACAACCAGACTTCATGATTGTGCGTCGACTCAGTCCCAGAGATTGTTTTGGCCTATAGGTCTATAAATGAAATCCGACTGCGCACTGGCCTAAATCGTGCTGGCCCAAACCGGTTGACCTGAGCTTCTCACCGGGCACAGACAAAATCATGTGAAGATTTAACCATGGTGACGATGCTGTGCGGCACGCACCTTACAAAAGTCGGTCTCCGCATCCATGTGTGTTTGTAGTCGTTGCACATAATTGTAGACCATCGGCAGTGACACCACTGATGCGACAACTGCCACTGTGGAGACGACAACGGCGAAGAAGGCGATACGTCGAACGCGACACACCTCCTCGTGCTCAATCAGCATCTGTTTGTCCATCGTTGATTAAAGGGTGTGTTGGTATGTCTGAAAGGGTGGGATGGACGTTTTTGTTATCTCGACCGGTCGGGTTGGGCTTTTATGGACGAATCTGTATCGATCAGTATATCTATGTACATATACTTGTGAAGAGAAAAGCAGCTCTCATAAGCGCTATATGTTGCTAAAGTGATCCAAACTCACAGTGAATCTTATGGCCATGTAGTGATCACTTAGCTGGTAAACCGGTGTCATGTATAGACGTGCTTTGAAGAAAAGGTGACCAGTCAATAACGTTAAATTGCTGTCAACAGGTTGCTGCGTGACAAGAATTGGCTCAAAAAAGCAGCAGCAACACCTGCTGTGATCAGCCAGAGTCACAAACAGCGGTAACACATTCATTACCATCTCGCTATGAACATCAACGCGAATTCCAAACAAAATTAAGCAACAAAAAGCTTCCAATTAAAGGCAAACGGTCACATGCATGAGGCTGGGACTCATTTCGCCTGGTCTTCTTGATGCACGATACAGTACACATCGGTACGACTCCTATCCGTGCCTGACCTCTGTTTTTGGGCGGCGGGTCAATCTGGTGTGTTAATCGAAAACTGCATACTGTGCACTAGTAACACCAAGTTTCGGTTCTACCGGGTGGTTCTGGTTTGCAACTGGGTTCTGTTCTTTGGGGGTTCTATGTATTATTATTACAAGTGATGTCTTTGCACTTTTTAGATTGACTCTATCACAGTGCATATACTGTATGTACATAGTTGATCTCGCATGTAACCGTAGGCATATCTCGCGAAGGTAATTTTTACGGCGGCCAAACTCTCGTATGCCGATAACTTTAAGGCAATGTACTTAATGCTGGGCGCAACTGTTTGTTACGTAATGGTGATCACAAAACGTTTCTAACGTTTGCGCTACGATGTCGGCCCTGCTGATCCTAGGTCTATGTATGTACCGCAGATTGTCCAGCCCTAAAACGAAAACGCAATAAAAGACCCAGAACTGTTTCAAACTCGATAGGTGTATAAGTGCAGCACGTACGGTACCTATTGTTTTAGACACGTGTTTTCAAAAAAAATTTGGGTTACCACTGCACCGTATACACATGGGTCAACGTTTTATCCACACGCGTGTGTATCTCTTGCACTGCACCGGTGTACAGTTCATGTACTGTCTTAGTTAAGTGTTGTTTGTGCAAAGAGACTACACTACTACATGCCATGCACGCTGAAGGAATGGATAGGCACTTACGTGTTTATCCAATTACATACAGTTGCTGGGGTCAAGTCGGTATCAAATGCGCGCAAAGTTTATGAAAGGATGATGCATAAAAACTAAACACACCCATTGAAAAATTGACTGCGTACCATTTATTTACTTGCAGTAGAATGAAGTGGAATGACAGAATGTATTTACGAAGGTTTGTGAGAAATGGTGGTGAATTCAGTCAGTTTTCATCTGAGTTACAATATTGGCAATTTTTAATCATCATTTTTAATTCACCCCCGTGGCTCGTGCACGCCAGTTGATGAGGGAGTTTTGCGCTGATTGGAATGTGACAGAGGTCACTGTTTGAGCAACTGAAAGTCTACATCCGGCTTGGCATTGGGAATACAAGACGCATGCGAGAACATAATGCTGTGTCCAGTGCGCTCGAACGGGATTGCCCATCGGTATATTAATCGCTACTGGGATCGGGATTTCTTTCCCGGGATTGAAATTTCCAAATCGGAATCGGGATTTTTAATTGGGATCGGGATCGGCATAGCAGTTTTTGGCACAATACACATGAGTCACATTACCGAAGAGGTTCATTTTATCTATACCACGTAGTCGGGCTGCTACAAAACATCGGCGCAGTTCAGACAACGTCAAATGGCATCAAACTCGACCATTTTTCCTTTACATTTCTGTTGCCATACTCGTTTTTCTACCACACAAAACTGATAACGCGACTTTTAGCAGCTCTATAATCCGATCTATGGCATAATGATAAATAGAATTCCGATAAGAATGCTGGATTGGCATCGGGACGGGATCCGAAGATTAATCGAAATAGGGATTTCATTTTCCGGATCGGGATTTCGGGAGCACTGGCTATATCCATAGAGACTATGATGATTTGTCCGAGCAATGGGAGGTTGCTTTTTGGACGTTGTATGATAACGAGGGGCCTGAACATTCCAAAATCCTTTGCGAACAAAAGTTGCTTTCAACGACTGGGATTCAAGCCAGGTGCTCAACCTAATAACCGGGGCACGAGCTTATCGACGCGTTCGTTCCAGGATGCAAATGTATAACGAATGACCAAACCCTTTGCGTGCAGGAGCAAGTGCTTCGATCAGCTTGCAATGCCGCTGTTCGGCGGAGGACCTGGGTTCCGAATAAAACAACTTTTTGTTCGCGCAGAGGATTCTGGAATGGTGCATACTGGACGCATCAGGTGACTGTAGATTTGTCTCTCAAGAAAACAAGTATGGCGGGCCAGCGCGCAGGATTCTGTCGGCGTGCCCACCGCGGTTGGACTGCTGCGAGCCAACTGGCCAGCGATGTGTTGCACAAAGGGAGTCCGAGCACAACACTTCATTTCATGTCAATACTTCATGTGAGAAGACAGTTCATGCGAGTCAACCCTTCATGTGAAGTCTGAGGCTTAGCAACCGCTTACGAACGCGTAATGCTTCTTGATTCCAAATACTTGAAAAAATAAACGCTGATCTGATAGGTTGTGCGTGAATTACTTGGCTACTGCAGTTTTAGGCAAGGTACACCCAATTATTGGCCAAGGGACCCAAAATGAAAGGTGCTCGACGAAAAAATCCTTGAACGTTAACCAAAACAAAAAAGAAAATAACAAAAGCTTCCTCGGCTCCGATTCGATCTTCGTTTCAATGCTTTCATTTTATTGGAACTACTAAAGCTCGCGGCCACCCCCTGAAACTACCGTAATCCTTAACCTACCGTAACCAAACTTCAGTCACGTGACCTACAGACCCACACACACCCCCTTGTGCAATTTCAGTCGAATCGGTCAACCGAATCGGCCACGGCCGATCGCCATCGGAGGTATCGGGGCAAATTTTCAAAGTTGCTCGAAATTAAACATTAGCACCTCTATCATGTTCAGAATTTCACGCTGAATCCAAAAATGTTAGTCTCATTAAAATCCGATGACGAACAAAAAAGATATGCTAGTGAGTGTGACATCATGTGTGTATCATGCGTATCATGCATTTGTTGCCCATAGCAACAACTCATGGTTGGACTGAGTGGCCCTGAAGAGGGCCGTTGGGTTTGGGTAAGTGGTCCGCAGACCAAAGGTGGGGTTGGTAACTCAGCGGTTACCAGCGACAAGCAGCAGGAAGCGCTCGAACACGGTCGGGTCGCGGTGACCAGCACGCAACATGCACTTGCTTCGGAACCAGGCTTCCGCCAGGTACTTCGGCAGTCATCGGATTTTAATGAGACTAACATTTTTGGATTCAGCGTAAAATTCTGAACATGATAGAGGTGCTAATGTTTAATTTCGAGCAACTTTGAAAATTTGCCCCGATACCTCCGATGGCGATCGGCCGTGGCCGATTCGGTTGACCGATTCGACTGAAATTGCACAAGGGGGTGTGTGTGGGTCTGTAGGTCACGTGACTGAAGTTTGGTTACGGTAGGTTAAGGATTACGGTAGTTTCAGGGGGTGGCCGCGAGTTTTAGTAGTTCCATTTTATTGTGTATGGCGTTGTCGTTGTCACATGATCTGAATCTGAGATTTAGTTCAAAACTGTCTATATTTGGTGACAAGGCAGATCAAGAAGAAAGAGGTAAAAAACACGATGGTGAAAACAGCCGCAGAGAAGCATTTTTTGACCATAATGTCCGCACTGGGCCCCCAGGTAGTTATGCCCCCCTCTCACTGTTTCGTCTGTTCGCCTTTGTGCCGCCTGCCCGCTGGTGATCGTGAAAGCAAAGCGAAAAGAAGTGCCCGGGCACGCAAACCTGGCAGTTTTAACACAACACACCATTCATGTACATAGCATAGTCGTGCACCGATTCCGCGCGGCCCGGAGGCAGTGTCTTGTTGCACAGATGTCATGATGAAGTGTTGTTTTTACTTCGTCGGGCGGTCAAAAGTTGAGGACAGTTGGCGGAGCACTTGCTCATGCATAAATCCACAACAAACAGTGCGCTCACAAAAGCAATGTTTCATTCATTTTTACTCTTTTGTCGACAGCGCACTCAGCGCGATCCCCAGTGCTCGAACGGGATCCCGGTGGCGTTCCTTGTGAAGATTTTTCGAACAAACCCAATTCTGTGGTCATTTTCAGCGGTTTCCATGTGTTTATGCATATATGTTGGAGATCATTTCTGAAATCTGAAATCTCAGGTATGTCCCAAAGTAAGCCCCAGGGACATGGGTATTCTCCGGGGGCACAAACGAAGAGGATGGATGGAGGAGGATGGATGGAAGATGGATGGAGGAGGATGGACGAACATTGACACACGATACGCGTGTTCGGATAAAACTTTTGCCCCGACATGTAGGCTGTGAGCAGATAAACGCGGAATGCGGAAACTGGTTAGCAGATAAACGCGGAATGGCAGATTTCTGCATTCCGCATTCCGCGTTTATCTGCTCACCTTTGCGGAATGGTGCGTGCTTGGGTGACGATGACAACTCCCAGCGTGCTGACCTCAAATGTTGCGTGTTAACGCAAACAGCAACTGAGAGGTTTGACCAAAAGCATAAATTTAATTGCAGAAATGCAGAATTCCGCAAAGGTAAGCAGATAAACGCGGAATGCGGAATGCAGAAATCTGCCATTCCGCGTTTATCTGCTCACACCCGTATTGATTGCGTAGGTGTTGCGGGCGCGCGGTGCGTGCGTACATTCCAAGAGCTATGCCAACATGTACATGTTGATTGTGATTGTCTTGTTCAAAATCTCCGTCTCTTGGCTTATGTAATGGCATTCAAAATTGTAAAAACATTGCGTGTTTGCATGCGCGCGCAATATGCCAGAGACAGAGAGCAACACACGAAATTCCTTTCAAGACCATGACATACAAACAAGCTGTTGATACAAATGCGCACAAGCGTAAATTGATGATAGTATTGCACAACATAACAACAGAACCAAATCAGCACACGTTGACGATACACAGAACTGGGACAAGATTCAACAAAGTAATTTCAGTACAACTTTTAATCAGACATGAAATCCCAAAGATTAATAACATAAGCGCGGTTTTTAGAACATTGTCCCTTTTCTCTTCTTCACGTAAATTGACTCACAGTTTTTCATTGTAGCGCTCAACGAAGAGACACAATTGTACCGTACGTCTGTTGCATGTGAACAAAATATTTGCGCGTCTGCATGCATCCACAAATGCAATCCAAAATCTAACGTTATCTGCGCTTTCGAAAGGTTATGTACGTACTAGGTGCAGTACATTTACATACCTGTGGGGTGTATCGATCTTTCGCTCCCAGTAAACGCATAAACATTTCTTCAAGGACAAAGCCTTCTCACCCATTGGGCTTGCAGATTTTAGATAGCAAAATCTTGTTATTATACGTATTTTGTTGTTGTATGGTATAATGTTGAAATTGTAACCTGTCTACAACAGTTCATAATTCTTGGGCTTATCATAATCATGACATAATAATCACCTGATTTAGTGTAATTAAATTGAATTTTATCATCCGGATCATTGAATTTGAATTTTTATGCAGGTCCAAAGAACACCCTTTGAAACTTAATCGAACTATTATTATCATGACGTGTGAAAATGAGCCTTTTAACCTTTCAAGAGAACCACATTGTACCGTACGTTTCAGATGTTGATCGCATGAGCATGAGTGCGTTCATGAGTTCATGTTCAAGTGCTATGACGGGCGGGAGGTGTTGTTCATTTTGTCACGGATTTTGTTTCG
Organism: Rhynchonema sp. JSB1_4; assembly: GCA_030248065.1. Taxonomy (NCBI): domain Eukaryota; kingdom Metazoa; phylum Nematoda; class Chromadorea; order Monhysterida; family Xyalidae; genus Rhynchonema; species Rhynchonema sp. JSB1_4. Next base: position 29,916 of record JASAMV010003191.1, read on the forward strand.
AGTGCACATTAGAGAAAACAAGATGCTCGTGTGAAAGTTACTTTGGAACAATGTTGTCGCCCCGTTTCGAATAAGGCGAACACACTTTTGCAATGTATGTCGCGTATGACACACAACTTTGGCTTTGTTGTAGTGCCTGCCGGAGTTTTCCAAAAACAGCTCCCCCGATGGCACCGATCGGAAACGTTTCCGAATAGAACTCCAGCGGTTAACTAGGCGGAGTAAAAAGTTGTTTAAAACCAAGCAAGAAAGCACACATTTTCCTCACAAAAGAGAGCTATTTTCGCTAATTTTTCAGCAGAACTGTTCTAAGATCGAATTACACGTGCTTTGAAAGGCACAGGAAGCGATTGTGATAATATTCAAAAGCGTTAGACGACTAAACTATCAAAAACACAGCAGCGAGCTTGTTTTCCTCCCCGAGGGCTTCATTTGGGCAAAATGATCAAAACAAAACGGCCGATTTTCGAACCTACAGGGTAAACTCCGGTGCTTGATAGTCAGGTTTGGAAGATCGTTGCTGCAAGTTACGGACAAATATTGCCTCGTTGCATGCCTTTGTTGACGATAACTCCGTTTTTACACTGAACGAACGTTTTTGTCTTCACATTATGTTTTAATGAACCAAACATCCGTGTACTCATACATAGTTTCGTCTGCAAGAGTCGCGCATGTTTTTATGTCCGTTCGAAAAAAACAACGCTCGCGTCTGGTTTGTTATGATTGAAAAAGTGCAAAATTGGCACAATTTTCGCGTGCGGTCCTACTGAATATGATGTTCTTCAATCAGATGTATAGGATACGTATGGAACTTGCTGATGTGTATCACCTTTTTGTTGTCATTTTCTTGTTACTTCCGTTTTTACTATCGTGATTCAGACAGACTTTGTGGTGTTCGCGTGAGTGGTTTTTGGTCGACACTGTGTGTGGTATGATGCCCGTGTCTCGCCTATATAGGAATAACACATTTTCAGTTTTGCAACTTTTTTGTGTGTGACCTGATGTCAACTTGCATATATTCGACTTTATAATTGACATTTTTCTGTGCCTAAAACCACAAACTATAACTCGTAACTGCAAGTGTACCTCGAAAGTGTGTGACACCAATTCTAGAACAGACGCCAACTGATTTCACAATTTTATTTGTGAAAAATTGGCACAGTATGAAACATCAGAGAAATATTCACCCGACAATGGGTGAACTGGTTAACCAGCTGTTCTGGTCAGTGCACTGTTTCTTTCTTCTGACCAACCACTGCGCACTGGCTGTGCTCAGCTCAGACAACATCAACCATTCATCTGAAATGAACAGTAATGCTGAAACATCTGATGGTGAAACATCAGCCAGCTGGACAGCCGACACCGCATGCGTGATGCAGTGCTTTGCATTCTGTCTGATGCAGGTTTGACCTGCCTTTTTTCTTTTTGTTTCATTTTCGGTGTTTCCATTGTGCGACGGTCAAGGGCCCTTACGTACAAGATTCGTACGTTTTGACGCCGCTGGGGTCAAAGTCTTCGCCTAAACTGCGTCTAACTTCGCCTGATTTATTGGCCAGAACTAAAAAGGTGGGGCCTGGACTTTCTGGCCTGAAATGTTATCGAATAATGCGACGGCGCATCGTTTTAGTGTTTCGACACGTTTTCACAGAGGGGTAGTGCACCAGGTCATCGTCAGTGGTAATGGTGCACCATTTCCTCTTATGGTGGGCCCAAATCATCTACGAACTTTCAGAACGTGAACTGCGCCGGTTGCACTCTATTGCCGCCCTCTCAAAACATCAGTAGTGGCAGCAACCCTCATAATTGCATCACAAACAACAACAACAACAACAACAACACTGATGCTGATGTTTCATTGCAAAACGAAACCAGCGAAGCGTTTGAGTCCGGATCCACCAACAAGCATTCGGCTTTCGTCAACACCTTCTATCGGTCCAACAACGCTCACACGATTGTGGTGCTCGCACCAAAGTTGGCGGGCTCGGAGTTTGTGGCGTTCGCACTCGAAGTCGCACCAGTCGGACGTGATTCATGGACGTTTGCGGTGCGTTTGAGTTTATGCGAGGTTAATGATATAGGATTTGATCGGGCTCAAGCTCATTTCATGCAAGACATGCGTGATCAGGCTGGGACTTGGTTCGGGCCCACCCGTTATGACGCTTGCATCATATAAAAATGATACGGCACTTCTCCACTTTTATCAGGTCTGAATGCTATAGATCGGGATCGAATCAGGGTTTTTAATTGGGATTGGGATTTCTGGACTTTATCAAGATCGAATTCCTCGGATCGGGACCAGTTCGAGCAAAACGTAGGTCATCTGCGTGTTTGTAGCGCGACTGCACGAACATCAGCGACAGCAGAATTAGCCCATAAGGACCGCTGTGGACGACATTGAGTAAAGACGCCATTCTGTAAATACATAAGATGGCGTGGAGGTCCTTAAACCGGCCCCGCCTCCAAAAACAATATTGTTTTTTTTGGTTTTCAAGCTCGTTTTTTTTCATTTGTATATATCGTCAGTTGGCATCGGGATCAAGAACTTTAGTTTTGACGAACTTCACCAGCGGCGAGCCCGATTTAAGTTTATATCCGAGTCAGATGGGTTTTAAAAAATGTAATTCATTGCATGCATGGCTGTTTTATAATGTTTCGAGTGCGTTGCAGAACGCATCACTGACGCCGAATCTATCATATTCTGTGCACGACCTGTGCGAAGAATATCAAATTCGTCTGTTTGGATTGGGCGTATCAAATGTTTCAACGACGACAAACAGCAGCTACGAAGCATCAACAACCAAACTGAGCATTTTGGCCGAGAAAATTGTGGACAAGAAAGCGGATTTCGTGTTGAGCAGCGCGAGCATCCACGTGAACCTGCTGTATGACGCGCAAAGCGACACGGTGGTTGCCACTTATACTTGGAGACGGCCAACAGGTAAGGAAGGTTTCTGGATAAGTGTCAAGTTTCCAACGAAGTTTTTGTGGCATGGGAAAAAAACCGGAATGGCAAATTGCAGCATGGTGTAGGATGAATGTAGAAACGTGCAACTGGCTTTGTGCGTCAATGAGCAGGCACCGTGCTTACTAGCCTCGAAAAACGTGACGTTCAAAGTTTCTCCGCATTTATTTTTTTCTACATGCATTAACCGGCATGTATACATCCATTTGTGAATAAAATACAAGCCCGGTTACAGGCTACCAAGCGCGCGATATTGTCGGCTACCCGGTCAATCAAGTGCTGGTGCGTTGTGATCGTGACACCTCATTCTTTGTCGATGAGCTACGCGAATCTGTTAGTTTGGGCATAACCATTGGTACCACACCTAATATGTGTGTGAAATCTACAGACTGCGGTCCACCATTTTATGGTGCTGGTCACGTCAGTTTATTGCGATGACAGCTTTTTGGCTTTTCGACCATAAATGAAAATCGGCTTAAGAGTTGTGAACCACTGAATTCAAAGATGAACGAAATGTAGTCCAGCCGTAGTTGGTTTTTAAGTTCCAACGCCATTTCCCACATCTACCGTAACCCGAATCCATTCCCAGTTGATGACGACCGACGGCGGCACGCTGACCGTATCCTACACAGCCGAACTCGTCCGTCGTCGTTGTCAGCTGCTGTTCGATGTCAGCGCTGTGTCCGTCTGTGGACAGCGGACGAGAGACGATTCGACCAAACTTGTCAATTTTGACTGTCAGAAAACACCGATCGCCAACTATGAATGCCCGAAAGCTCGTTAGTCACAATTACAGTGCCAGTTGCAATCTTTGGCTGACTGGGGTACCTACTGAGCCTGCAGGCGTATCCAGGCTTATGAGCCTGCGCAGGCTCAACAAAAGATACATACAATACATAGGTGCAGGCTGGCATGCACAGTAGAGAACCTGTCACAGGCGCAGACTCTGGATGAGCTTTAAGGCTCGGCGGGGCGCTTGCTATGTAGTTTCGGTGACATTTAGTTTTCAACACACGCTATGACAATGACATGGCACGACAGCTTAAGAGCCTGCGCCCGTGACCGTCTTAGTCCATCCATCAGCTCATGACACTCTTTGTTTGCTGAAAAGCTTGACAGGATCCAGAGCTGTTCCGGTTCCGGTTGGCTTATGAAAAAGAAAAGAAAGAGAAATAGGTTTTTATTTTATTTTGGTGCCCCGTTTTCTCTGACTGCCTTGCGGAGGAACAATTTTTCACAACGGAACCTGAACCGCACTACGAAAAATGCCATGAGCTGACGGGCGGACTATGCACGATGCTGCCCATCCTATCCTGCACTCAACCACAATGCAACTTAACCACAGATCTTTGTACCCTGTTTTCAGAAGTGCGTCCTCAGTGTCGCATCCAACTGAAGCTGGCCAAGGAAAGACCAACGGGTGCAACCAACGAAACCACAGTTCGGCTGGAATGGTCCGAGCCCGTTGAGTATGGCCGACCGCTTTACTACCATTTACGCATGGCGCCCGTCCAAAAAGTGGCCTTCTTCCGCGACCAGCTGTCGACACGTCAGTTGCTGCAGATGAAAGTTGCTGGAAACAAGGTGAGCGGATTAGATCTGAAAATTTGTTTTTTTTCGAATTCAAGAGCAACTGTTTAGTAACGTAGCGAGACGCCCGGGAGAACTGTGTACAGCTGATGTGGTACTACATGTGTATACGTGCAGTATACATTTCGTAAGGACAGGTACAGTTGATGTTTTGGCCCAAATCACCCAACAAGACAGTACTACGGACGGACCATCGTGCAAATACCCCCACGCACATGAAAACGACCAATATTGTCGGAATGCACTTCACCTGCATTTGGTCTTTGATGCAAAATAATGTCATTTTCTTCACAATTTCAGGCCCATTTCGATGTTCCATATCACGATTCAATGGCAGGCAACGGTTACGGTGCCCAGTTGTGTGCAATCTACACGCGTCAGCACGCCACGCTGCCGCCATCAAGTCTACTGGATGTGTTCACGTTTAAATGTCGTTGTGAAACATCACCTGACAGCAGTGGTGACGAAGTTTTTTGTGCCGACAGGTGCTATTCGGCCAATCAGAAAATTGGAAAAGACTTATTCCCTTCGCGTCACGGATTTCACGCGCCACTATTCCCTGATGTTGCAAGCACAACGGGAACGACAATTGACATTGTAAGCAGCACCACTATGATGGCTGATGTTTCAACGACGAGAGCTGCTGTTTCCAAGCGACTGTCCACAACACCAAAAAGCCATCTAATTTCCAGTGCACAACACACGAGCACAGCTCGAATGTCTCCAACAAAATCTGCTGCCGCAACTAACGATGACGAATTATCCACTCCATCCATTACCGTAACCGGTAGCTTGAATACCAGCAACGCGTCAACTGAGAATAACTCGACCAATTCAATAATCGATCCAATCACCGATTTGATTGATTTGTTGACCGTCACTGATCAGCAGGACATTGTGAATAACGCCACAGAATTTGCTGTCACCACACCTTCGTCCGATACAGGTACAGACTTTTTTGGCTGCAAAGGGGTCAATTTTTCATATGTGGAATACACACGCGCAAGATTACAAAATGCGGAATTCAGCCAGTGAGATAAATTTTCCGGTCTCGATACCGGGCTGTTATGCCACGTATACAATGTGATCTCATTTTCCCATTGTGTTTCCAGTCAGCACGCCACCGAGCTCTTCCTCTCACCCCACCAATTATTGGAGTCTGGTGAATCCGACACTCAAATTGGCCCTCATCATCTCCGTCCCCATCACCGGTCTGCTCCTGTTGGTCTGTTTGATCCTGTTGATCGGCCATTACAACATTGGACGCTGCATAGAGCGCAGACATGTGCATACATACCGACCGGCGGCCTATCAGGCAGCCTTTATGGGGTTGGACGATGTTTCAACCCTGGATGCTAACAACAGTTATGACGGAAGCACGAGGACTAGGCATAAAATCAGGCCGACCAGTTCCAGCCTGCCGCGCGCCAAGGAGAAATGCATCGAGAAGCTAGATCTGTGATATTTTTCTTCGAGTGTATCAATTTGGCATGCTGATAGCGCTTTGCATTTGTATATAGATTCATGTGATGCCATATTTTCTCAATTAGTAATGCGATGTGTTTACATTGATATCGATCTCGCTTGCTTGAACGAAGTGCAATTACATATATAGTTTGATCGTGGCGTGCCCTGACCCCCAAGTGTCACATTTCGTTCGTCATCGTGCGTGTTGCAGGCACACGAGCGAGCCACCGCGTTCGCCGTCCAGTGTCGTCTGGCTGTGCGCATGAACAGCAGCCCCGTATTTGTGAAACAGTTGAGGACAGATCGATTGATGTGTGGAAATGTGCACGATGTGTCGCGAAAGTTCGTCAGAGACTTTCTTTTGATATGCTGTCTGTCGATGTGCGGTGCGGTGTGAAACGTTCTGGCATGATCAAACTGCCCAGAAATTACTTTCGTACCGTGCAAATCTTCTGAGATAATGGTATCATTTGTGCGCAGTAATTTTGAGACAAAACCTTATATTCTCAATTCTCTGTGGTTTATGAGTGAATCTTGCTTATTCGGTCACAAACTGTTGTGTCCGATACCACAGAGCAGCAATCATCGCTCCATATCAAGCACAGACTGTTGGATCGCACCGAAATGACGTAAACACCCTTCATAAGTGATGCAAACCAAGTCACTAAAGTGACTTGTCAATTAAAGTTGCATTTTTTCGCGATTTTGCGCGTTTTTTTAGGCAAATTTGGTAAAAATTTCCCCGAATCCCAGACTTTTTGAAAAAAAAACTATTTTCAAATTTTTTTTTACAAAAAACTTGTTTAGAAAAGAAATTTTTTTCCAACCCTGCTTCGCAGATCAATTAGTTGGTTGATGTTGATGCATTCTTGTGCCGAAGACGTCCAGACTATTCCGCGACTTTTCAGCCCGGAAGTTCAGGTCCGACCTCTTCAGGCCCGGCCGATTCAGGGCCCGGCTGGAACCTAAGCCTAGGCCTATAAATGGGTCAAATTTGCGATGCCTGAATCGGCCGGCCTGACTGACCGGGCCTTAACGTGTGGCCCGGGACTGAACCGGCGCACAATATGTCCAATTCTTGAGCACGATAGATTTTGGGACGGTTGCGTTGAATCACAGGCATGCTTGCCCGCTAATCGCGTTGGGAATGTTGGACCAATTAGGCCAAAAAGGTCTTTTTCACGCTGTGTTCAGGATTGATATCTCTGTCTATAGCGGTAACTACACTGAGAAATCTGCCAATTGCAAACCAGTGCACATGAGCATCGAACATACCCTTTAAATTCAACGTGCTCACAATTCAAACTGAATGAGTCACAATCCACAGGACATATCCGGATACATTCACACGTCGAGCTGGGTGAATTTGCTATGGTGATAATGCCACCAATTTTGACCAGTGTAAAGTGCCCTACATGCTTTACCTCTCAGCGTGGTCAAAACGGGGATTCATCACAAAAGGTTGAAAACCGATCAAATCACTCCCTTTATCAGCACAATAATATAAAATAAGCAAAACGTCAACTGTTGCCTGATTCTGATGTAATCAACTGATAATTTCAGGTGACCCCGAGTCCAACCCACCGACAAAAATAAAGGCACCATAAAGGCCATTTTTGGACGTTTTAGAACATTTTGTTCCCCCGAAAAACTTAAAAAAAATTAAAAAAATTTTTTCAAAAACCTTTTTTTAAAAAAAATAAGTTAAAAAAAATTTTTTTTTGCCCAACCCTGCTGCGAAGTAACGAATCTATTCTAGCATTGTAGGCGCAGTGGTGCCACTCTAACCACGATCTTCATTGTTTTCCAGATACCGTAACTTCATGAAATCATCAAATTCCTCCGAATTACATCTGACCAACGCCACCAAACCAACCAGACGTCAAGCGGCGCGCGTACAGTGTGACCCAGAACATCGCGAGTCACCGGAGATTTCTCCGGGCCACCCTATAAGACTCAGTCAGATTATAGGGGTAGTATTATTGTTTGTTTCGGACTGGTTGTGGCTGGGATGTGCTTGGTACTTGAAAGGATCTACAAGATTGTGGTCAATCGATCGGGTTCCTGGATACCTTATCTCATGTGACCCATTTTAAAGGGTATCCGCCATATATATGCGACCAATCTCAATGAGACTTGGCACCGCGAGTGGGCTTGGTCCAAAACACTCACGGCCAAGAAAATCTTTTCCCATATCAGCTCCCTGTCTGAGCCAGGTCGGCTGAAAGGTAAAAAAATTTGACCCTACCTGAGCACCTTTAAATTAAAATATCGATCTGTTTCGCATGTTCTTAGTGTGCAGCTTGATCACAAATCTTTCATATTTGGTACTAATTTAGAACCACGTTCACTTTTTTGGCATCACCACAGCTCGCGCTATTTTGCCAAAACCACGTAAATTTTCGAAAAAAGATTTTCCGTTGCATTTTTGGGTCACATGGAAAGCACACAGAATTTTTATATATATAGTAAATATCCAAATTTGCTGCCGCACAGTAAAATACGCCCCATAGTTAATGTCAAGTTATAAACCCGCACGCTAACCATGCGCGGTTCTGAAACATTGGGCGCAGCTGCCTGGCTGGCTGGCAAGCTGCGTGTGTGTTGGCTGTCCGAATGTTTCACAAGTTGATTTTCGGGTTTAGAACCTGACATTAACTATGGGGCGTACTTTACTGTGCGGCAGCGATTTTGGAAATTTACTATAGTAGGCAAAAAAGCCCTATTTCATGCTATTCAAGCGATCAATGACCAATTTTCCACCGCTGATAAGTTTCGACAAAAGCTCGCTCAACTGTGGTGAACTTCAACTTTTTCCCTTTTTCTGGGGACACCAAACACACTTCTATCTCATATCTTCCTATTTTAACAACAATATACGGCGGTGATATATGGCACGCCAGATAGTAAGACCATAATTGTTGTTAATTATGTTCAAATCTGGGTTAGTCCATCTGCATCCTTGGAGGTACGAGCAAGAAATGAACTTTACACAAAATTCACAATATCAGCAAATTTTCGCTTTTGTCATATTTTAGCCTACCTATACAGTTGTGGCGAAACTGTGGCATTTACTGTCCGATGAATCCCTAACGCATGGTTGGAAAAACATTTTTTTAGCAAGTTTAAAAATTTTTTTTAGAAAAGTCCGAGATTCGGTGAAATTTAACAAAGTTTGCCTAAAAAAACGCACGAAGACGCGAAAAAATGCAACTTCAATTGACAAGTCACTTTTATGACTTGGTTTGCTTCATTTATGAAGGGTGTTTACGTCATTTCGGTGCGATCCAACAGTCTGTGCTTGATATGGACCGATGATTGCTGCTCTGTGGTATAAGACACAACAGCTTGTGGTCGAATAAGCAAGATTCACTCATAAACCACACAAAATTGAGAACAAAAGCTGCAGAAATACTTGTCGGGTAGCTGAATCAGTCGTATATGGCGGACCTGATGGGGTATGACATCGCAGTACCATGTAGGTACATGCATACTGTGTCCCATGTATCACGGGAAGGTATAATGACATCATTTGGGGCATCTTAGGTACGAAATACATGCCCCAAAGGTGATTTTGTGAAGAAAATTTTTCGACCGTTGAGAAAAATGACAAAAATAACCCCATGAAGGCCATTTTTGGACGTTTTAGATCATTTTGTTCCCCCGAAAAAGTTTAAAAAAATTTTTTTAAAACCTTTTGCAAAAAAATTAAAAAAACTTTTTTTGCCCAACCCTGCCCCACGTTATTGCTGTTCATCGATTAAAATCCAAAATTCTGGTTCTAACGTATCTTGAGGAAAATCGTGTTCACAACTGTAACTAGGCTGAAAATATGACGAAAGCGAAAATTTGCTAAATTGTGAATTTTGTGTAAAATTCATCAATTGGTTGTACCTCCAAGGATGCAGATGGACCAACCTAGATTTGCACATAATTAACAACTATTATGTTCTTACTATCTGGCGTGCTATATATCACCTTGGTACATTGTTGTTAAAATAGGAAGATATGAGATTGAAGTGTGCTTGGGGTCCCCAGAAAAAGGGGAAAAAGTTGAGGTTCACCACAGTTGAGCGAGCTTTTGTCGAAACTTATCAGCGGTGGAAAATTGGTCATTGATCGCTTGAATAGTACGAAATACGGGCTTTTCTGCCTACTATGCTGTATATAAGAACTCTGTGTGCTTTCCATGTGACCAACGGAAAATTTTTTCAAACATTTACGTGGTTTTAGCAAAATAGCGCGAGCTGTGGTAGTGCCAAAAAAAGTGAATGTGGTTCTAAATTAGTGCCAAGACGTCTATGTAAGATTTGTGAACAAACTGCACACTAAGAAAATGCGAAGCAGATCAATATTTTAGTTTCAAGGTGCTGAGGTAGAGTCAAAATTTTTTTACCTCTCAGCCCACCTGGTTCAGACAGGGAGCTGATATGGGAAAAGATTTTCTTCGCCGTGAGTGTTTTGGACCAAGCCCACTTACGGTGCCAAGTTTCATTGAGATTGGTTTAGGACGCGTATTTATGGCGGAGACCCTTTAATTCCCTTTGATTACCATAAATCACCAAGTTTATAAGCTTCAGTATGAATTTATTACTTATGTGTAAGTGCACTTCAGTGCACTCTGGGATATTTGTAAGTGTGGCCACGACGGTATTGTCTCATTTTTGCAATGTTATTTTGAGCAGCCGGGTGCAATCTCTCCAGCCGCAAAGGGCATTAGCTTTAGCTACACCGTTATCTACCATGTTATTATGGCAAACAATTTTTGAACGTTTCCAGCTACCAATGTATTTGCAATGGCGGTAAGCAGTCAATAAATTATTTCAGCAGTGACCTCCTACCTACTTATTTTTACTTTTCCGTATTGGCACTTGCAAGTTGGCTAGGCCTTGTTATTGTGAAAGAGCACACAACATTGTTGTCGGAGCATTTTGCTATGCGATGCCAGCTGCAAACATCATGGAAAATCTCGACTCAGATTCGCCGATTCAGTTCCCAAAACAGCTAGCATGCCCGTGTTTTATCATAACGTCATGCACTATTTTACTCATACTTAGATTCGCTACATTGGACTCAAATTTCCCTGTTGTCAAAAGGAGGCTCGAGACAGGTAAGGGATTTGTTTCTGTTTCTTTTGCTGTTTATTAACAGCTTTTCACCGAGCCTTAACTGACCTTTGCTCCCAACTCTGATTTATACCGTTTCGAAAATGTACAGCCTGTGGAATTTGTATGGGCAATCCATCGGCTCATGGCACTTTTATGCACACAGCGCATGCAACACCAGCACCACACACACACCATTTTCTAAACAAAATGTACACGTTGAGCGAGTGTCGTACTGTGATGGCCGCTTCTACTCGGTGTTATTAGTTGCTTGACATAACACTTTTCTGCATTGTTGCAAAATTTGGGGTGTTTGCCCGTGTGTGTTGAGTGCCATGAGCTGGCGGATTGCCTATACCGGATAGAAGTTCGATTAAGCCCGCCCGCGGCAAGCTTCCAGACAAGCTCCCAGTGAGGATGCGATTTAGTTGCAGAATTGAAGTAGTGCTGCATAGCACTTTTGGAATCGTGAATGCATGTTTTTTACCTCATGAGCAGGAAGAAAATTTTTTAACCCAAGTAAGCCCCTATTTTTTTTTGGAATTTTGTTCCCGAGAACCGAGGTTTATAGATTAATTTCGGTATTAAATCGGCACTTAATGGAAAAGTCACGAATATAAACCTTGTTCGTCTCGATGTCGGCAACAGTAATAGATCATAAAAACAGAACAAAATTTTCAAATATCAATAGTGGCAGGCTAGGTTTAAGCTTTCTTCACGTAACTGGCGCTTTTTGGACGCAGTTGGAACTTTTATGTGCACTCAGGATTCGGTCTCGTGCTTCTAAACTGTCTGAGACCCAGGTCTGCCGTTGGTGAAAAAATTACGTCTGTGAAATCTGCGCAAAGTGTCATTTGTTGATCTGCGCAATCCCAAAAACCTTTTCGCACAGGTTCGAAAGCAGATGAGTACATAATGCGATCGATCTACAAGGCTCAAGAGAAGGATCGTCAAGACCTCGTCAGGGGTGGCACAGGCGGACTGATCAACGTCATTTATGGACATGTGAGTGCCTTTATATAGTGTCCTTATATCATATCGTAGCGTGTTCGAGATTTGTTTCGAGTTTTCATTCGACCAACTAGGTTTTAATATCACTGTTGGGCCCGATCCAGTGAAAGCGAATTACCTTAATCTAGACCTACTGTAATGTGAACCCATGCACAAACCTGAACCAGGGTTGAAAAAAAAAATTTTTTATTAACGAGCTTTTTTTTTTAAAAAAAAATTTTTTTTTGATTTTTTTTTGACGAAAAATTTTTTTATTAGAAAAAGTGTTGCAAACGACGTTTCAGGATAAATGAAATCGATACAACATATTTTTCAAAAATTGACAAATTTTCGCCTCAGACCGAACTTGTGTGGTGACACCCGGTAGTATTGTGCAGATTCCATGGTCTCCGACCAGTCTGAGGTTGATGTTCACTAACGATGTTACTCTGATGTATTGTAGCATGCCGTACAACGTATTTTAATGCATCTAATGCCGTATATCTGATATACGACCATCAAAATATCGATTACAGCCCAAATCTTGCGCGTCAGATCGACTTTGCCGCCCGGTTTTGCACCAGACCTGCATATATATACTATGTGTAGTAGCATGTAGTAGCACATTATCGGTGCCACATCACTATAAAAGACCAGCCCCGCGCATCCCTGTACGGATTTGGGGACAATACAGGGCGCCGCAGGCGCGATTTTGGAAAAATTGTCTCATCCACAGAAAAAAGTGCCAATTTTTTGCCTCGAAAAAGGCCATTTTTGGACATTTTAGCCCATTTTGGGCAACTTTTTTTTATTAAAAAAAAGCAAAATCTGAGTTTCAAAAAAAAATTTATTTTAAAAAAAAATTTTTTAATTGACCACTTTTTTTTTGAAACAACCCTGACCTGAACCTTAACAAAAAAAACGCAAAATTTAAGTGAAAATGTCGTCAGTTTTCTCTTGCGTTTTATGCTAAGATTTAGGTTTAGGTCAATATAATTATGTTTGTCCGTGGACCGGGCACAAAAATGTCCCGAGAAATTGTCCATGCCACATGAGCCAGGCATATAACCAGTGGTGTCGTTAGGGGGGGGGGTTGGGGGGGGGTTACCCCCCTGGTATGGGGTATGGGAAATCGGCCGGGGGTATGGGGTATGGGAAATTCTTCACTTTTGGACCGAGCACCCCTAAGAAATGACTTTTTGACCCCGAGAAGTACCAAAATTAACCATTTTTCGTCCAAAAACATCAAAAATCGCTTGCTGCCGCAGGAAAACTCTGTTTTAAGCACTTTTTAGACCAATTTTGGTACTTTTAGAAGATTTTTGGGGTCATTTTTTTCAAAACCCCCACCCTCGGGTATGGGAAATTTTTGAGTTTTTGGAGAAACCCCCCCCCCCCTGGTATGGGAAATTTTTGATTTTTGGGGGTATGTATGGGAAATTTCCCGAAAATTGGGCTGGGTATGGGAAAATTTCGATTTCTCAACGACACCACTGCATATAACCCCTGTGAAACATCAGGTACCGACAATGATGTGTCCGCAGCAAGTACGCGTTGGTCGTGTGGGTGACGGGGGCAAGTGGATGTGTCGACCTTGGAGAATCAGGGACAATTGCGTCCTGTACTCGTTGGGCGTCGGAGGGGATATTTCGTGGGAGAAACAGGTAAAAGTGATAATTTCTGAGAACGCGAAATGAGTCCGTTTGGGGACATAATTCGGATAGTGATTACCATCATATACAGAAAATCCTCCAGCTCAACTTTGTAGGTTGAGTGAAACATTAGCGGTCACCGCCACAGATCTCTTTTGATATTGGTCGCACAGTGTAAGAATCCATCCAAACATTTTCCTGAATATGGTAAAGCACGTCTCGCTGCAGATCACAAACGTTCTATTTACATATATTTTTTCCAAAACAGTTCTGCCGATATCATGCTCACTGTGTTCAAGCAGCTTCACTGTAATATCGCCAGAAATGTTTTTGGAAAAATATGAATAGAACGCTTGTGGTCTGCAGCTATAGACTTAGCCTTACCATTCAGGAAAATTTTTGGATGGATTCTTATATAGTCATTGTGCGACCAATAGCAAAGTACACTGGGTGCTGTCTTGTGGACGTGCTTTGCACAAAAGATGATAGATCAATAACGATACGATCCACATGTTCTGCCATCCACCAAAACGACTAATGTTAAACTCCAGCTGCCTGAGTTGACAAGGATGAAACGTTTATGTTTACCTAACGCGCTCCAAATTTGCCCTGCCTAGGGTTACAGTGGTCAATAAAAAAATTTTATTCGAACCCCATTTTAAAAAAAAATTTATTTAATTTAAATTTTTTTTATTCCAGCCAAAATCTGCCCAGCACGATAAAAAATGAGCGCTCAAGTACAAAATAGGGGTATTTTTGTTACATAACGTGTTCTAAGTGCATATAAAGCACAGGTGATACTAAAACCATGCTATCCAAAGGTCGATAAGTACCAACCATAGTCAGGTACACACCCGTACCCTTCCCCAGGTGGTGTGGGTGTGATGGTATGGCTTTCTGATATTCGGGATGGGAATTTTGGGTGAAATTATGACGTTTAGGTACACGACCAATGGAAATAAGCTGCACATAGTGTGAACTTAGAGTGAATACAAAATAGAATCACTCCTTTCGGGTCTGGGGCATGGATAAATAAATGCCCACCCAGTCACATGTATGTGTGTAATCATATGAGAGGCCCTGTGAGTGTGCGCACTATGGGTGGAATTTTCGAAACGGTGTAAAGGTCAGTTTGGCGTGAAGGTGGGTGTAAAGTTCGGTCGAAAGCTCGGTCGGCGTAGCTCGGTGTAAACGTGAAACATTGCCTGTTATTAACGTGGAATGTTTCAAGTTTACACCGAGGTCTATCACACTGAGCTGTCGACCGAGCTTTCCACCGACCTTTACACCCAACTGACCTTTACACCGTTTCGAAAATATCACCCTATGTCTAGATGCCACAAAACAACGATTATGGCACCCAATACACCCATGGTAGGGTTAGGTGATGTCAACAGTAGCAATTTTTATGCAAAAAATAGCACTTTTAGAGCAAAAAAATAGAGAAATTTTCGAATTTTGAAATAACAAAATTTTTTTTTAAAAACTTTAACTTTTGGAACGAATTTAAAAAAAATTTTCAATAAAAATAAAAAAATTTTTTTTTAAAAAACCACTGGGTTACAATACCATGTCGATATTTAATCAACAGACAATGCCCACTCAGAGAAACAGTTGGATTGACAATAATGTAAGGTCAAAATTTCAGATGCTTAATATCATACCGTCGTGCACTGTGGTATCGGTGGATCCAAATAAACAATTCGCCGGACTGTTCATTAACGACGATCGGTTGGTGACAATCAATTCGTGTTTTAAGTATTCTTAGAGTTAACACACAATTCTTAATTGAACTTAAAATGAGAGTCGTTTGCAGAATGCGCTTTGAAGGATCCAGTATTGGGCCAAACGAGGATCCGATGCTTCATCAGACGTCGTTCGACGCGCTCAGAGCTCGATTCAATCATCACACGTGAGATTGTTGGGCCCCGTTTGGGACTTTTTAAAAGCTTTTTGACCACGTTTAAAACCACCGTTTAAACATAGTGTAACCCTACGCCAACACGAGCCCGATTTCGGAGATGGCTGACCAGTGATACATTTTGTTGCACGGGTTGTAGAATACAACGTGGTTTTACAACAAAAAATTTATTTTCCTTGAAAATCAGGGTACTTTCCCTGAAAAATCAGGGAAAATCGAGGAAATTCAGGTTTTTAAAAAAACGAAAAACGACCCAGACGTTTTTTAAAAAAACGTCGTTTTTTTAAGAAAATACGCCGTCGTTTTTTTTGCCCAACCCTGGGTATTGGTCGCACAATGACTTTATAAGAATTGGTCAAATTTTTTTCCTGAATCGTAAAGAGGGAAAGTGACGGGGCAATGACGTTGCGTTGCGTGATCGCACACAAAGCATGTAGTAAAGAGAATGTTTCAGACCACCGGCAACGTGGTTGATCTGCTAGATTATTTTCAGCTGAAAATGTTTTGTGAGAATCACAAATAGCACAGTAGTTAAGAGTGACTGAACGTGAAAATCAGGATTGATTTGATGAATTCTTATATAGTCGTTGTGCGACCAATACCACACAGAATGCGATAAATGACCGATTTTTGTGTGTTATTTGACACGCTGTGGCTTCGCTTGATGGTTTCCACAAGCATTTTGTCGAAC
This sequence comes from Rhynchonema sp. JSB1_4, assembly GCA_030248065.1. Taxonomy (NCBI): domain Eukaryota; kingdom Metazoa; phylum Nematoda; class Chromadorea; order Monhysterida; family Xyalidae; genus Rhynchonema; species Rhynchonema sp. JSB1_4. The sequence goes on from JASAMV010003191.1 coordinate 46,294, forward strand.
AACTGTGAGCGTGCTGAGCGTAAAGTCCTACACTTATATAATTATAGCATGTGCTATGCTACAACACATACCATATCTTTCAACACACAGAGTTGACGTGCTGAAGATGGACATCGAAGGCGCCGAGTACCGAGTGATGCCGGACATTCTCAAAGCACAACAGACAGCTGAACATCCGATTTGTCAGATACTAGTGGAAATGCATCAAGTCGATCAGAGTCAGTACATCAGGCTGCTTAGGTGGGTGTCAGATATTTGCAGTCTGTCCTCTTTGTAGTAGTAGTTATATAGTTAGTAGACGCGATAGGGTACATAAACTACCGTTCGAGGCGTGACACAAGCGTGCATACCTGTTGGATTAATGATTCGCTTAGCAGTTATAAGACTTACTCGGTTTGCGACGTGCGTAGTAAAGCGTTTCACATGAAGCGTACGAAGCACAAACGAAGTCAAATGAGGCTTGTGACGTATAGTAAGGCACGCCATTTCAACTCTGGGCCTTTCTTAAAAGAAAGAGAGAGAAAAATCAATCAATTTCACGAAGTGCCAGATCCAGTCAACCTCAGTGGATCTTGGTCATCCGTTTTGAGCGATCCCATTATAATGGTCGATCATTGATCTCCATTCACTCCACTCCAAGTTGTCTCGGGGTCTTCCAAACTCACAGACTGATTCCCAGTAGAACCCATTCTGTGCTACATGAGCCTAGATAAAGTTTGTGTCTAGTCAATAAAAGACACGCGTGCTTATGATGCCACCAGTCAGGAACAGTCAGTGTGTGCCAATACTTGGGCGCAAGGCCAAGACCGTAGGCCAAAGCCCATACGAATTAGCCTAAGCCTAAAGCGAAACTATACCTAACCATGGTGATGACATTTTACAGAGAGTTCGAACACGCCGGCTATCTGCTGTACGCGCGTGAGGCACTGATTATCTGCGGCCAGTGCTCCGAGTACAGCTTCATGCACGAAAGTTGCCTGACCGATTTCGGATTCAGCGGCCATCTGAGACTGCATAGACATTTTGGACGAAAGAAGGAATAGACTGTTTACCATGTACTTCACGGTGTTTTTGTAGTGTTTTTTTTACATTTCCATGTTTATTCATATATTTGTTTGAATCGCCAGAAATGCGCATCGTATAAACTGCGCAATGAATTGTTCAAGAACATTTTTCATCGTCATCAACTCCACGACATACATAGTCATTCTGTGCATTTAGCATTAGTGTGAAAAATTGTATTAGATTACTGCCCTTGCGTTAGCTAAATAATATAAAACAATTGCACACGAAAGACTTTTAGCTCACACTTTACGCACAAATTGAATCACTGAATCAAAAAACAGCCCTATTTAGTGTGTCAGTTAAAAATTTCATCAGCGTCGCCACAGAGGTCCAGCTGATGCCACAGTGGCTGTCCTGTTGTATTGCCCGCGCACAGATGCCAGAGAGCCAGCTGTTGCCAGCCTGGTTTCCAACAGAACGTCCGGTGTTCTCGAAGGTGTTGAGTGTGCGATGTCAACCATGGACACTGAACTCGGGCCGTTTCGGCATTTGCGTTCGTATTCGATCAGACGCCACCAGAAGTCCATGTTGGGTGATACCAGGGGCCTACAAGGGTGGGAAGGGGAACAGTGGATGCAAAATTGCAAAAAGTGAAAATTGCTTGCATCAGCCTGTTGACCGCTTGGTTTCGGTGTTTGTGGTGTCACCGCTTTTCAGTTTGCAGCGTAATGTTTCGTGAAATGTCGATTGTGTTGACGCTCCATCCTGGTACAGTAGTTTTTCCCATAAAAGTTGTTTATAAAGCCGCTCGATGGGCTCAACAGGACGTGTGTTGTTCTTCTTAACACCTTATTTCGGAAACATGAGAAATTTTCCATAAAAGGTGTTTATGAAGCCGCCCGTTGGGCTGTTGTGCTCCACAGGACGTGTGTTCTTCTTCTAACCACCTTATTTCGGAAACTTGAGAAATTTCCCATAAAAGGTGTTGTGTTCCAAAGTACATGTGTAGTTCTTCAAAACACCTTATTTCGGAAACTTGAGAAATTTCACATAAAAGGTGTTTATAAAGCCGCTCGATGGGCTCCACAGGACGTGTGTTGTTCTTCTTAACACCTTATTTCGGAAACTTGAGAAATTTCCCATAAAAGGTGTTTATAAGCCGCCCGCTGGGCTGTTGTGCTCCAAAGTACATGTGTAGTTCTTCAAAACGCGTGATTTCGGAAACTTGAGAAATTTCCCATAAAAGGTGTTTATAAGCCGCCCGCTGAGCTGTTGTGCTCCAAAGTGCATGTGTAGATCTTCAAAACACCTAATTTCGGAAACTTGAGAAATTTCCCATAAAAGGCGTTTATAAAGCCGCTCGATGGGCTCCACGGGACGTGTGTTCTTCTTCTTAACACCTTATTTCGGAAACTTGAGAAATTTCCTATAAAAGGTGTTTATAAGCCGCCAGCTGGGCTGTTGTGCTCCAAAGTACATGTGTAGTTCTTCAAAATGCGTAATTTCGGAACCTTCTGTTCATATATTGCTGCGAAATTTCCCATAAAAGATGTTTAAATATCGCCCGCTGGGCTGTTGTGCTCCACAGGACGTGTGTTGCTCTTTTTAATACCTTATTTCGGAAACTTGAGAAACTTCCCATAAAAGGTGTTTATAAAGCCGCTCGATGGGCTCCACAGGACGTGTGTTGTTCTTTTTAACACCTTATTTCGGAAACATCTGGAGAATTCCCAGAAAAGTGTTTATACGCCGCCCGCTGTGCTCCACAGGACGTGTTGGAAAATCCTCAAAATACCAATCTGTGATAAAGTTCTGTGAGCAGTGAGCAATATAAATCACAAAAAGAGCCTCATGGGGCTTATTTGGAAAAACGTCCGGAAAGTGCAGTTCCTGGGGGAGGGGGCCCCCTCGGGTACGTCAGTTCCCCCTCCATGGCATGCCTGCCCCAGGCCTAAAATGGGCATTTTTATGCCTAAAATCTGTAATTTTTGGCCAATGTTGTCAAATCAATATCGCCAAAATACCTTTTTTATGGAGAATTTTATCAAATTGGGAAAAACTTGAGAAATTTCCCATAAAAGGTGCTTATAAGCCGCCCGCTGGGCTGTTGTGCTCCAAAGTACATGTGTAGTTCTTCAAAACGCGTGATTTCGGAAACTTGAGAAATTTCCCATAAAAGGTGTTTATAAAGCCGCTCGATGGGCTCCACAGGACGTGTGTTGTTCTTCTTAACACCTTATTTCGGAAACTTGAGAAATTTCCCATAAAAGGTGTTTATAAGCCGCCCGCTGGGCTGTTGTGCTCCAAAGTACATGTGTAGTTCTTCAAAACGCGTGATTTCGGAAACTTGAGAAATTTCCCGTAAAAGGTGTTTATAAGCCGCCCGCTGGGCTGTTGTGCTCCAAAGTACATGTGTAGTTCTTCAAAACGCGTGATTTCGGAAACTTGAGAAATTTCCCATAAAAGGTGTTTATAAGCCGCCCGCTGAGTTGTTGTGTTCCAAAGTACATGTGCAGTTCTTGAAAACACATTATTTCGGAAACTTGAGAAATTTCCCATAAAAGGTGTTTATAAAGCCGCTCGATGGGCTCCACAGGACGTGTGTTCTTCTTCCTAACACCTTATTTCGGAAACTTGAGAAATTTCCCATAAAAGGTGTTTATAAGCCGCCCGCTGGGCTGTTGTGCTCCAAAGTACATGTGTAGTTCTTCAAAACGCGTGATTTCGGATACTTGAGAAATTTCCCATAAAAGGTGTTTATAAGCCGCCCGCTGAGCTGTTGTGCTCCAAAGTACATGTGTAGTTCTTCAAAACACCTTATTTCGGAAACTTGAGAAATTTCCCATAAAAGGTGTTTATAAAGCGGCTCGATGGGCTCCACGGGACGTGTGTTCTTCTTTTTAACACCTTATTTCGGAAACTTGAGAAATTTCCTATAAAAGGTGTTTATAAGCCGCCAGCTGGGCTGTTGTGCTCCAAAGTACATGTGTAGTTGTTCAAAATGCGTAATTTCGGAACCTTCTGTTCATATATTGCTGCGAAATTTCCCATAAAAGATGTTTAAATGTCGCCCGCTGGGCTGTTGTGCTCCACAGGACGTGTGTTGGTCTTTTTAATACCTTATTTCTAAAACTTGAGAAATTCCCATAAAAGGTGTTTATAAAGCCGCTCGATGGGCTCCACAGGACGTGTGTTGTTCTTTTTAACACCTTTTTTCGGAAACATCTGGAGAATTCCCAGAAAAGTGTTTATACGCCGCCCGCTGTGCTCCACAGGACGTGTTGGAAAATCCTCAAAATACCAATCTGTGATAAAGTTCTGTGAGCAGTGAGCAATATAAATCACAAAAAGAGCCTCATGGGGCTTATTTGGAAAAACGTCCGAAAAGTGCAGTTCCTGGGGGAGGGGCCCCCTCGGGTACGTCAGTTCCCCCTCCATGGCATGCCTGCCCCAGGCCTAAAATGGGCATTTTTAGGCCTAAAATCTGTAATTTTTGGCCAATGTTGTCAAATCAATATCGCCAAAATACCTTTTTTGTGGAGAATTTTATCAAATTGGGAAAAACTTGAGAAATTTCCCATAAAAGATGTTTATATGTCGCCCACTGGGCTGCTGTGCTCCACAGGACGTGCAGGACGTGTGTTGTTCTTCTTAGTACCTTATTTCGGAAACTTGAGAAATTTCCCATAAAAGGTGTTTATAAAGCCGCTCGATGGGCTCCACAGGACGTGTGTTGTTCTTCTTAACACCTTACTTCGGAAACTACTGGAGAATTCCCTAAAAAAGTGTTTATACGGTAAATAAATGTTTTTTCCGGAGCCAGATAGATTTCCAAGCTAAAGCAGGTGAAAACAAGGCGTTTTCTGGCCTACGGTACACACGCGGCACTTGTTAAGCTGTAAAACCAGCAAACAACTGCCTGAAAGTAGGTAGGTGTTTCCTGAATTCCTTGAGTACAGGTTGGTAATTTGCTTGAAAAAAACGGTTTTTTCCAAAAATATAAATTATTGACCACTTGACACTAGGTATTGGGTATTGGCTTGGGTCAAAAAATATCGGTATTGTCCCCATGCCTGGTTCCGATCTCTTTTTATCCGATATTCTCTTTTTATTCTTTTTATGATGCAAGCTTTTTGAAGCAAAGAAACCAACCGTTGCAGCGTGCATCATAATGCTTCACCAGTATTTTTTCTTGTGTTTCGAATCGTAATTCAAGAATTTCACTAAGTTTTCCCATGTTTTTGTCCGCTTACCGGAATCGAGCTCGCAGCAAGCGCTTACACAACGTTGATTTCGACACAAAACCGAAATTACAGTTCTTGAAATAAATTGAAGATTGTTTAAAAATTACATTTTTGAACGCCCTGAAACCGACCGAGCCATTTCCAGACGTTTAAAGGCCTCCTTCAAAGTCATCTTGTCAAATCGCACCATGTACGCCAGGCATAACGTGGCTGAACGACTTTTGCCGAGCACACAGTGCACCAATGTGCAACCACCCTGAAAATCAGGCAACCCGACGTTCCAGTACTTTCATTTTCTCCGATGATCTTCCCATGAAGCGGATTCTAAAACAATCAAGGACGTTATCAAAACTTGGTGATCAGATCGTATAAGATTGGGTTTTTACCTTGGTTCAGGTGACAACATTAATTTCATCAGATTTGATGTCTATTGACGATAAATATCAGTTGCACATAAGAGTTGTTCATTTTGGGCTGTAGGCGAATGCCAATCCGTTCCGCTCACCGAGCTCTGAACCGCGGTAAACGAAAAAAGCAACTTTATTTCGATGTTGATGTATTTTATCAGTGACGCTGTCGAAATAGTCATGTATGGGCGCGCGGTCTCGGTCACAAATTGGCACTTTGACGTATTCGATATGTTTGTCAAGTCCTGGACCTGAATTTGATGTTTCAATGTTGGCCAGAGAAAACAATAAATATGTCGGTGATGAATACACGAATACAGTCCGTGACGAATTATGTGGCCACTTTTGGACGAGCGCGGTGCACATATACATTAGGGGGTCGGTTTGATTGGAGTGTTTCTGCAGGACAGAGCAAGATTTTCCTTGAAAATCAGGGTGAACTAGGTAGGTAAGTAGGTGGATTGACGCGCCATTTTTTAAAATCCAGTCGGCCCGGTCCAATCCAAAATTTTTCCATTTTTCAAAAAATCGTTTTTTTAAAAGCGATTTTTTAAAAACGCTCTGATAGCCAAAATATGCCCCAAAAGGTTGGAGAACGCTCATGTTGGGAAGAAAACGTGGTTAAATGAAGTAATTCTATGTGTTCTGAGGCAAAATAAACGGGTTTCAACCCTTTTCTAGCGAGTTGTTCTCAACATCCCATATCAGACCCGCATCATGGGACCAACATTTCCCGGGGTCATCATTGAAGGTCAAACTCCGTATATCGACGTATCTCGACAAAGTAAAAATTGGTCGAAAATTTTTTGAAACAAAAATGCGACAAAAAATTAATTTTCCCTGAAAATCAGGGTAGTTTCCCTGAAAATCAGGGAAAATCAAGGAAATTCAGGATTTAAAAAAACGAAAAACGTCCCAGACGTTTTTTTTTACAAAAACGTCGTTTTTAAGAAAAAACGCCGTCGTTTTTTTGTCCTCAGCCCTGTCTGGGGGCAAACAGAACGAAATTGATGGTGAGGTCTTTTTTATTTTTGGCTGTTTCTGAAGCTCCCTCATTTCCTTGACTAATTTTTAAAAAAACACAATGCAAGAGAACATATGGCACATCGTATGAATATTTTTACTTGGTTGAAAAGAGCATAAAAGACTGCATTAAACATGATACTTTTATTAAATTGTACCAATTAAGAAACGAATGGCAGCTCTCAAAACATGCACTTGGTTCATTTTTGGAGTATCACAAAATCGTCCACCTGTCCAATCAAACAGGCTCCTAGCTATCTAACGCTTTGGAGTTCTCAACTGAAATCCTGTATGGGTCTTAGTAAATGTACCAGTCAACTTTTGTGCAATATGAGCGAAATCCATTTTTTCCGATTTGTGGACCAGTTTCCAAAACGCCTTGAGAAAACTACAACCCCATACAGTTAATTATGAGTGCATAAGCGGAGCCAGCAGCCACACGGCGTTCGGCACAACCACATTACCGTCCGTTGACCCGTTCAATATTTTCAGACATTCATACGATCCATTCCAACACCGCTTGTCTTCGTTCGCCAGTTTCCGATTGCAATCATCCAACTGCTTGTAACTCACACGTTTCTGATTTATCGGCCCCCATCGAATCTGATCAATCGTATATGCATGCCTGTGCACTCGATCCAGCCATATGGATGACACGTTATTGACAGCTGTTAGCAGGTCGTTGCGAATTACGGCTAGTGTTCGGTTACAGGCTTGGTTATTGGTCAACCGGGTGTGTGATATGAACACTTCACTGGTTGGTGTCACTAGAAATCTGTAAAAATATCAGATGACTGAGATCCACCTCGGCCAGACACGTGGCAGGTTAATTTACAAATGGTTGCTCTGGGATATATATGTATGTATAGTACACTACGGGAAGGTTTTTTGTACGCATTACAACGCTGCTTTACCTGTCCTTGCTGTTGTACTCCGGTTTCAGAGCAACAGTGTGGATGTGAGCTTTTGCAACGGCAATCGGTCTGACAATATTCTTGTTCAATATATGATCACCCAACACAAACACCTTTTTCAGTCGACTCAGATCGTAATCTCGTGGATGTAATGTTTGTGTCCCGTTAACGGTTGTAATATGACAAGACTCACGCCAGTTCAATGAAACAACCATTGTGTGAGGGTTCACGGCCTCTAGATATCCCTGCGCAGCAAACAATTATCAGCAAAAAAATATGTCACGGACATGTCGTCATACATAAACACAAACCACGCAAACATATTGTGTGCTGTGCTGAATAACGTTGCTGTTCGCGTAAGCACGCAACAAATTGGGGTCAGCCAGCTGGAACTTGTCATCACTCTCTCGGCATAATCTCTTCCTTTTGTTTTAGAAACACGTGTAAACGAAACGAGCCAAGCAAGCTTTAAAAATCGTCTCATGAGCTTGTGGTTGGACTATACCTTCAAGTTTCCATAGCGTGGCGATGTCACAAATAGTTCGTCCACATCCAGAAAAGTAGTCCACCTTGCTGTATGTTCATTGCGCAAGAGACAGTCTTGATAGGCGACCAGCATGCCATGCACCAGCAGACGACTTTCCAAGTTGTTTGGTAATTCAGGAAATTCGTTCACTCCCGCCAGACCTTCTTGTTCATACAGCGCTAGTATTGCACGCGTTTCCTGACTGCTCGATATCCAGTAGAAGTACGTGAATGAAATGCCATGATAGCTCGATATCTCAATCAAATCAACAATGGTGGGCCAGTCGAAGAAATAAAACAATGGTGCCATGCAAATGGTCATGTAACGCAGGTTTGACGGATTGACTGGCTTATTGATCGTAAGTGGAATGGAAAAAGTAGTGCTGGACTTTCGTAAAATGTGCTGCAAATATGTGCGTAACTGCGAATGTTTTTCCTATTGACTTACCGAAATCAGTGTTGTCAACATTATTGTTTCGGAGCTAGCACGGTAGTGCTAAGCGATATATGTATCATTGCTTACGGCCCCGCACATGCGATTGCGGAAAAGATACAGTTCACATTTTCGCAAAAAACGCTCTTTCCCTTTTTCCCACAGAAGACTAGTCAGGGCCCAAACGTTATCAAACATCAAAAATGTTAATAGCACACGGTGTTTTCATACACAGCCAACCCGATGGTGCTATCGCTGGAATTCGTCTTCGTCTGAGACCGGTTCCGGAAAACGATCACGGCTTTTTGTATGGAAGGACTGCTTCCCGGTGTACGATTTGGCCGAAAAGTGTGTTTACCAGGAATGTTAATATTGTTTGCGGGATTTTCGTACACACGAAACGCAATTTGTTATTACCGACTTCATACGTCCACGTCTGAGACTGGTTTAAGACCACGACAAGGACTATGTGGAAAATGTGGTTCCTAGTGCAAACCTTCGACGAAATGTTGGTTTTAAATCATGTTTCTTTCAAAATATATAATTTATCCAATTAGTTTGTGATTCGTACAGCACAAAAACAGCTTCAACCGGCATTTTCACACACTCAACTAGGGTTGGGCAAAAAACGTTTTTTTTCAAAAATTCGTTTTTTAAACGCCCAGATGACCCAAATATGCCCAAAAAGGTTGGAAAACGCCCATGTTGGGAAGAAAACGTGATTAAATGAAGTGATTCTATTTGTTCTAATGCAAAATTAAGCGGGTTTCATCCCTTTTCTAGCCAGTTGTTAACACCCATATCAGACCCGCATCATGGGACCAACTTTGCCCGGGGTCATCATTGAAAGTCAAACTCCGTATATCGATGCATCTCGACAAAGTAAAAATTGGTCGAATTTTTTTTTGAAAAAAATGGGACAAAAATTGATTTTTCTTGAAAATCAGAGTACTTTCGCTGAAAAATCAGGGAAAATCAAGGAAATTCGGGATTAAAAAAGAACGAAAAACGACCCAGGCGTTTTTTTAAACGCCGTCTTTTTAGGGAAAAAACGCCGTCGTTTTTTTTGCCCAACCTTGCCCTCAACCAACCAAGCAATTTATACGCGTCATGTGCGTTAACTGCATTGGTCAGAGGTTGACGTTGAGGTTTCAGCGCGGAATGACATCGCAGGCAGGGTTGGATTAAAAAAGTAAAAAAAAATTGTAAATTTTTTTTTCAAAAGTGCATGTTTCTATGCATGTTTCTGCTTGTTTTTCTCAAAAAAATCGCCTGCGTCGCTTGTATTTCGCAACGGTACAACGTCATTACAACGTTAGACAGTCGTGGCTCTACTGAACTACTGAGCCAAAATAAACGGGTTTCAACCCTTTTCTAGCGAGTTACCAAGATCCCATATCAGACCCGCATCATGATACCAATTTTGGCCGGGGTCATCACTGAAAGTCAAACTCCGTATATCGACGTATCTCGACAAAGCAAAAATTGGTCGAAAATTTTTTGAAAAAAAATGGGACAAAAAATTGATTTTCCTTGATAATTAGGGTACTTTCCCTGAAAAAATCAGGGAAAATCAAGGAAATTCAGGATTTAAAAAACGAGAAACGACCCAGGCGTTTTTTTAAAACGTCGTTTTTAAGAAAAAAACGCCGTCGTTTTTTTGGACAACCCTGGTTTCATCAGGTTGCATACATTTGTCCTATGTTCTTAGCGCATGTTTCCTTCCTGAGCAAAGGAAGAACTTTGTATTTAACTGATCTCAGACCAAATTCATGTTGTTGAAACACACCTTTGTCCGATGAACGGTGAACACAAAGCATCCATAGGCACAGTGCCGTTCGTCGCACTCGAACATTGTACACTTTTCCACTCGGACGTTGATTGGTCGAGTGCTGAAAAGGCATGAGCCAATTGTGGTACCTGCCTAAGCAATGCATTATTCACAAATACACTTTGTGTTGGACAAGTTCAAACATTCGTGGTTGCCACGAGGTGCTGTATGTAGTATGCAAAATTTAAACCCACACATACGCTGTTCCTGTCGTTAAATACACGTTCGAACTGCTGCCGATTTCGCACGACGAAACTGCAATTATTGTGATCTGATCGTCTGTTACAAACATCGAGTAGATGAACGCACTGGATAGACCTGCAATGTTCTGTATTCGCATTGCGCTCTAGAAAGTGTGTTTGAAGAGGACTGCTCCCACCAGCTAACTGATGTGAAGGCAGATTTACCATAAGCAAGTGAGAAGAATGATTTGGATCGCTATCAATGATCAACTTTTCCCGAAAGCAAAAATTATCGGTTCAACTATTGTCTGACTTCTGATGCGCCTGCCTTCCGCTTTGTCGATGATTGACGGCCCGTGTAAAACTACATCTGCGACAAACAACAGCAGAACGAATGTGGTGATGATGTGCATAATTTACCTGAATTTTCGTCACATGGATTCTGAAACGGAACTTAAAATATTTTTGATTGCCACTGGTAGTAATTTCATCACGCAAAAAACACTTCGTCCTCAGTGTCCGTTCACAAATAATGAAAAATGCCATTGATTAGGTGATTGATTAGAACAAAACCCTTCCTGGCTGAGTCGTTCAAAACAGTGAGCGCTTATTTTCGATCATAAATCCTGATTATGCACACATGCAACAGACCGTTTGCGAGTCTGTGTTGCTGGTGTGGCAACCGCAAGCGTTGCAATCAGCAAAAACACCGCCTGATTTTTTGTAGGATGAGTCAACGACGATTTTCAGGGTTTGTGGATCTGCTGATCGACTTGTTTTAAGACGGTGTGCTAGAGAAAATCGACCATTTTTGAAGCGATAAGAATTTTAGGGTTTGAGCACGAATTTTCCTTTCTCTGTGGGACTGACGGGATAGGATCAGCTGAGGGCAGTAAACATTACAAGCAGTACATGCAAGTCTGTTAGGAAGTTCTCTTTTGTGCCCCTCAAAACATGCCAAACTAACATAACTCTTTCAGCTATTTCATTTTTCAAGAAACCAATTTTTTCGGTGGTCCGGAAAGGGTGAGTCTTTAAAAAGTTTTGAGAGAAAAGTTCGATAATAAAAAATGTTTTGATCCACAGCCCTGGTGCTGGCTGGCTGATAGGTGTGTTAATGTCGTAAATGTTATGTCGTAAGATGTTTTATGTTAAACAACGACGTTTTAGCTCAGTTTAAGGTTTATATCTGCACAGTGTGATCCCCAAAATTCTTTTCTCGATGATTTGAAAATGTCAAACTTTGATTGTCCATGAGAAGTTTATACAGCGGTGCCTCGAGAAAGCGACCCGAAGGTCCCTCACACGGGTTGCGTTGTGCCAGAGACGCGCCAAAGTAGGAGTTGTAGTAAGCGGTTGTACCTTCGTGTCGTGTGGCCTTCGTTTGCTTGCTCAAATTATTGAGAACGGAATTTTATGGGTCACACTGTGCAGATACATACCTTAAACTGAACTAAAACGTCCTCGTTTAACCCTAGGCATCTTTCGGTGCTCCAGAGTAGCACGAAAAAGAACTTGCAGCTAACTGTTGCAAAAAGACTGTGTTAGGCCGGAAAGCTTGGTGAGCGTATTTACCTTACCAAAGTGGTTAATCTGCTACACTGATCTCAAATTTTCTTATTCTGCCTCAGGCCCGAGTGTTCAGTGGTCAAATTTCTCGGGCGAACCGTCTTAAAAAACTGTTTTGAAGACTATTCATACATACATTTAGGAACGAGTGGTTTGCTGCCGAGAAGTGGTTAGTTGCATTGTGGTATGACCTGGCGATTGGCAACTACCGAACAGTCTATCAAAGGGAAGAACGTTTGCTGGTGAACAAAGTCACATGTTTGGGCAAACTATTAATTGAACGTTGCAAGTCAACCATTTTATAAAGGCAAAAGGATTTGTCCAAAGATATGCTGAAATGATGTTCACAATAAGATTCCATTAATGTGTCCAGTCGTTCACCGCCTTTGAATAACCCAAGAGGTAGCGCCTCCGACTTCGTGATGTTTGTACGTAACGAATACTGTCAGATTGTGCATTCGGGCAAAGTCCAGAACGGCGCCTTTGGCCGCATCTGGTTTTAATGAACCATTGCACGTTGCTCCAAACGCGTTTCCAAATTCGCCAGCACGCATGAAGTCATGACCTGTTTATAATTGCGTCTATGAATTATTTTATTGCCGTTTCGCTCACTTTTGTTTGAACTGCAGCCAAAACGGATGAACACCCAGACCAAAGGCTGCGACTGCTTGATTTTTTGAGTGTTTTACTAGGTTTTTTCTTTCTCAGAAACATACCAGCAAGCAAGCCGTATCTTCTCACTTTCCACCACCAGACTTGCATGTCTTCAAGCACCGAACAGTAATCGTGCATTGCGTCAAGGTACACGAAGTCCAGTGATTCTGAAAAGCTCCTTTCTCATTGTTGTCAAACTGTAAACTTCCTATGCTTGATTCACAAACGAACACTGATGAGAAAGAAACGATCGACACGATCTAACCATCGACATAATTTGCTGCCGCCATGGCGCTTGGCTTCTCAATAAAATCCGTGATGTTGGCGAGGTGCTTCAGGTTTGAACGAAGGCCTGGCAGTATTTGGATGTCGACCAATCCGTAATATGAACATGATTTCCACTGAGACAACAAAATTCGGGAGAACACGCCGGTCCATACGCCAACTTCCACGCCCTTTCTCAGACCCATTTGTTCGAGCACCAGGCCTAACGTTTCGCGCGATTGCGGTGGACCAACAAGCAGTCGGTTACCAGCGTCTTCAGATAAAGCACACAAACAAATTTGAATTAATTTTCACAAAATTTTTTTTGCAACAGCATGGCTGTTTCTGGACGTCATAGCTTACCGAGAACGTTGACAACGCCGTCAAAGACATTTTGGCCCAGATGCTCCGGAAGAGCCTCGTCTGCTCCTGTTGGAGAATCGAAATATCGGGAATTGAACGCCAGATGACGGGCCAGGCGAACGGCTGTTTGTAGCTTGAATCTGTCACCCGGTACGTAGCCGGTGAACTGGTTAAGTTTCTGATGGAAGTCGGTCACGTATGACTTGCAATAGAGTACGCATCCAATTGACGTTAATACCAGAAACGCCGAAGCAATTAGATTAGAAATCATCTTTCATTCTGCATCAAATATCGGGTCTTGTATTAGGGTCTAATGCATCATCGAAAGCCATTTTTAAACAATAACCTTGTTAGACAAGCTGTTTCATGCATGACAGTCACAGTCAACTTAATGGCAAACAGTTTACAGCCATTACTACATAGCAAGCCCGCCCCAGACAACTAAACGCCACTTGCAAATCCGTCTTGTTGAAAAATGGATTTGTCTTTGGATTTGTCTTCGCCATTGTTTTGTCGCCGATAGGAAGCGAACTATTGACAGTTTCTGATGTCATTCAGTTCGCTCGATGGAGTGAAATGTGAACCTTGGGCCGCACACCAAACACAACTCTTTGAAAGGACTCGAACCTCCGCCTTTGGCAAGAGCTCTGGCAACTGAGCTATACGGTCGAGCCTGGCTGCGTCCCAAGGTTGCATTTGAACTGCTATGCTTTAACTCAACGGAGGAGTGGACCGCAATGCTATGAACCCTAACGATGCCCAGCGTTGTGGACCGTAGCTGTGTACTGGTCTCATCAAGGGTGTAGGAGCCAAACGCGCAATGGAACCTAATGAACTCTGGACCGCAACGATACGGAACCGAAAATTGGCAGTACCAAACTATAGTCGCTATTATCATGCAGGGTTGGGCAAAACAACGACGGCGTTTTTTCTTGATTTTCCTGGGTCGTTTTTCGGTTTTTAAATCCTGAATTTCCTTAATTTTCACTGATTTTTTTTTCAGGGAAACTACCCTGATTTTCAGAATTTTTGTCCCTATTTTTTTCCGACAAATTTTTACTTTGTCGAGATACGTCGATATACGGAGTTTGACTTTCAATGATGACCCCGACTAAAGTTGGTCCCATGATGCGGTCTGATATGGGATGTTAAAACTCGCTAGAAAAGGGATGAAACGAGTTTATTTTGCCTCAGAGTGCATAGAATTACTTCATTTAATAACGTTTTCTTCCCAACATGAGCGTTTTCCAACTTTTTTGGGGCATACTTTGGTCATCTGCGGGCGTTTAAACGTTTTTGCCCAACCCTGTTATCTAATTCTTTGAATATTGGTCGCACAATGACTTATAAGAGACCCATTCAATTTTTTTCCTCAATGGTAAAACGCCTCGCTGCAGATCATCAGCGTCCTACTGTATTTACAAGTTGAAAAGTGTTTGCTCTCGAAGACAAACCGGTGGAAATATGGCTCGCTTCGTTCGTTAAAAGTTGAATACAAGAGCCAAACAAGGTTCTCAGGTACAATCGAGACAGTTTGTCTGACTGAAGTTCATTTCAAGAGGATTCAGACCCAAACCATATTTGTCGTAATCCAAGGGATTCACACTTGCAGATGATTACCACACAAATGGCTTGGGTCCTAATCTTCAACTTGAAATGAACCTTTTCGAATGGTCAGGCAAACTCTTTCGATCAGATTTGAGAAACTTGTTTGGCTCTTGTATTCAGCTTTTATATGAACGGATCGAGCCATATTTCCACCGGTTTGTTTGCGAGAGCAAACATTTTTCAACTTGTAAATACAATAGGACGCAAATCAAGTGGTCCGCACCTGTGTTTCCAATATGCTGAATAACGACGCTCTTCGACTGCAGTGCGGAATTCGAGACCCAAACTTTTCTAGTATCGAACTTTTATGCAGTTTCGTCAGGTTGCATATCTTCTTTTATGCCCTTAGGGCATATTTCCGTCTTGTATGTCAGTTCTTTACTTCTGTTTGGGAGCCATATTTCTTTATACCCCTTTGGGCATTTTTCTTTCTTGTGCTGTCATATTCCTGTCCCGAGAAAACATGACAGCACACTCTCTTCCTGTATTTGTGGAGCGCGGCACCGCAGTTCTTTGGCTCGCAATCGCAAACAAAGTTTGCATTACTACGTTACATTTCGTTGCAAACTTAGACTTGCCAATACGGATGTTTGTTAAGAATGCCCAACGAACTTTCTCACAAAGTATTTGTTGCTGATTCTGGTCCATTCGCGCGGGAAATCTAGTTTTTGCGCACAAGGCAGGAAGCCACGGTTCTTAATTGTATAATAATTACTTGTCGCTTCTTCAGCATGTACCTAATCTCTAACGTTCCCGTGTATTTTTAAACAAACGATTGCAAATCTGTTACCTTTAAGGCCCAACTATACTTTGTTCTCTCATGCAACACGAAACAAATTTTCCCACGCTGATTGGTTCTCACGCGCGCGCTAACCAATCAGCGTGCGAGAATATGTTTCGCGTTGCGTGAGAGAGCGAAGTATAGTTCGTCCCTTATAATTTATACATAATGACTAAGACTTAGTCGAAACGTAGCGTATCGGTTGAATATCGCCCACTGCATCATCAGCTGTTGGGGGCTGTAGGGCAAATGTACAAAACAGCAGTTCATATTTCGACATTTCGCATAACCATTATGAGCGTTGTACACAAAACAAGGCGTCGAATGAATTGGCATTTTCTGCATCAACGGCACAGCTCCCGAAAACAACATGTCTTCAATCATGATTTTTAACCGTTGGTTAGAAAACGTTTTGCCCAAGCTGAGCAAAGTAGCTGCGGATTGTTGTTCGTAGATTATGGCGTAGCCATGGCACCAGAAAAACTCACCAGTTCGTTCGTTAAAATAGGACGTAACTCGCTTAACACTAAAAAGTGCTGAAGTCTCGTAACGTTTCAAGGGAAAAGCAGAGTGATGAAAAAAACCAACTCATTGACAACGTGGGGAAACAATATATTCTGCCACGGTTCCAGCGCCGTCCGCGAAGTATCGTGATACATGCACTGACCATAAATGCCATGATAGTTGTCTAAGTCGTATATTGAATCCAACAGTTGGATGACCGAGTCGGGATACATGATCGTTTCTACGTTCGCTGTTATCATATACACTTTCCCAGAGATATCCTTTGCATAGTGATGAAAGTGTTCAAAACAGTCCAAGGTCTTGGCGCTAATGTCCTCCCAAGAGTCAATCATCCCGGCTGCGATCACCACGTCCCCATATGTAGCTGCCTCTTTCAATATGGACTCGGAGTTCGTCCAAGATTTTGTCCAGCCCACAACAAAGAATACGTGAAATCCACGCTGTTTTGCGAATGGCATCCACGTTTTCCTAATTGCCTGTCGGAATCCGAAGTCGTGTGGATCGGCTCTGACGTAAACTACGCAACTGAATGGCCGCTGGTGTAGGCGTGAGTGCTTCGCCGCTTTTCTGCAAAATTCGCAACTTAGTTGAATCTTTGCGCATGCTGCTGGCCAGCCATTGTAAATTTCACATTCCAGCCAGAGCATATCGATACCTTTGCGTGGTTGAATTCATATTCGCAAATGACTGCGACTGCCGTGCACGTTCATGAAGTGACTCCCATTCAACCAAGCTGGTCGAACTGCCAAATTTCTGGAACCACGTGGCGTACGCTCGGAAGAATAGCCACATCGTTTCCAGTACAGCGGGCCATTTCAGTCCTGCCAGTTTTGTTGAAAACCTCATGGCAGACCAACGATTAGGAAGACCCAAACCAACGGAAGAATTGAAACATTTTGAATCCGTCACCTTGCTATTATACGCCAATATTCATCTGTGTGACGCATACATTCAAATCAGTAACTGAACCGACATCTAGTCACCGTTGAACCAAAACACGATTTTTAGGTTAAGAGCACTAACAGGTAAGAAACAACAGGTTTGTGTGGAAGCTGCGACAGATAATTTTCATGCGAAAATGTTTGTGTTGGTTTTGATGACAATCAGTATAGGCCTGATACTGGCATGAATTGTGTCAAAGTTTTAGTATTCAATGTTTCGCCCCTAGCCTGTTAGCCCTCCAAATTTCAGCTCTGGAAATTTCAAAAAAAACACAGCGAAAGTCTTTTATTTCATTATTCTAACAAACTAGTCAGCAGTTCGGATTTGAGTTGGTGAGTATCTGGAGTAGCTTTTTATGGCGACGTTTGTTGTAAACTTAATGAAAAACAGCCCTAGCAAACAAGAGCACAATGATGGTGTCCAAATTGCGAAACTCGCATATGAAATGGAAAAACTCACATACTGTGACAAAAAACACAGATTTTTGTTCACATACCAGTTGTTGTATATCGCAGTAGCAAACACAATCAAAAAATGTTTCGATCGTCCGCAAACCGCAGTCCACATCTGCCTGGCCGCGCCCAAAATGCCGTATCAAGCAAGGCAGCAGAAGCGCGCATAGCGCGCAAAAATGTTGACTATTTTGTTCCCGAAACTACTAGGAGTTAGTTAAAATGCGTGTATTTTTAAAAAAGCGCGCGCTTTTTTTACTTTTGAAGTGCTTGAGAGTGAAAATCTTGCTTTTTAAGGGTCCTGTTTCCTTCTTGTGACTTCTCAGAGGGGGGTACGCTACCCCCTAAACGGCGGAGGAAGGTACCCCAGGTATACCCTCTCTCCAACGACACTGCTGGCGTTTATCTGCGAAGCCAATCAGGTTTTGGGGCTTTTATATTGCCAGGGCATTTTCATTGCGCAAGTCAAGCTATTGGAGAACATTTCGCCAACAGCATGATTAATCTTATCAAAATAATCTTGACAAAAAACTGTTCTGCATGTCTTTCTTGGTTCTTTTGACAATCTCTTAACGCAATCAGCCCGTCCAATAACTGAAAGCGTTTTAACAACAGAGCTTTGAATAAACTTGGTTTGTCGCATAACAATATGGGACTGCCTACCAAGCTTCGATCGTAAAAATCAGTGCCACGACAGATAAAGCAGTGGGTCGCCTAAAAAACCAGACAGATTTTCTTTCCATGTTCCAGAGTTGGATGCAATCATGCTTTTGTTACGCCTCTTTCCTCGTTTTCTGTGCGAGGGAAAAGTGGCTGAATTTGAATAACTACACTGTCGTGCCGGCGGTAAATTCATTCATTCCAGCAT
The DNA here is from genome assembly GCA_030248065.1 of Rhynchonema sp. JSB1_4. Classification (NCBI taxonomy): domain Eukaryota; kingdom Metazoa; phylum Nematoda; class Chromadorea; order Monhysterida; family Xyalidae; genus Rhynchonema; species Rhynchonema sp. JSB1_4. The sequence continues at coordinate 64,884 of JASAMV010003191.1, forward strand.
CATTAAGGCCTAACTATACTTCGTTCTCTCAGAGAACAAAGAACAAATTCTCGCGCGCTGATTGGTCCACGTAAGTTCAACAGCCAATCAGCGCGCGAGAATTTGTTCCTTGTTCTCTGAGAGAACGAAGTATAGTTAGGCCTTTACCCAACAAAACTTACCAACTCGCTAAAATGATAGCTATATTTGAATGACAGTAATCGTCGCTAAGATTTCAGTTGACCTGTGCCATTGCCAAAATTGCGTCCGTGTAACAATCAGTGATCACAAATCACGACCTTTGTAAACGGGGTCAATCAATCTCGTTACCTTACGGCCCGTTTTTGGGAAGTGATAACTACTCCCAGAACTGATTCACCTCGTTAAACCCCATAACGCCCATGAATTGCGTCGAACTGCTCACGCATCGTTGTTTGTTGAATTTCAAGTGTGCTTGACCAGTTTGCTACTCCTACATCTTGTCCGTTTGTTTCCTCGATTTGATTGCGCACAGGGTACTGTAAGTATGTGTTTTAGCCCAATTGAAGTAAGAACACTGGAACACACCACAAGAATTAGGTCAGTAGACACCGTAATTTTCTGAAAACAGTCTTTTGAAAACGTCGCAACTGTTTTAAAGTTTGTCGTAAATAGTTGCATTTGCCGAGCTTTTCCGAAAGCATTTCTGGACTGGGACAAGAGAGAATTGCAGCAATGACCGTCCCTATTTTTTAAGGTTATGGTGAGTTGAGTACGGGCGAAATTCTACAGTACTTCCAAATCAGTCTTTTTCAAGTCAGCACCATGTGACCATCAGTACAGAATGATGTTGATATCGTGCAGCCAAGTGTCATGGTCAACACACGGTGGCAAGTCCTGCCACAATACCAATCGCCCAATCAGATTCCACCAAGCCATGTTGTCTCAATAACCAACGGGACTGTACCCCCACAAGAGGTGTTATGCGGCTTGTTCCATGGAATGGATTAGATTGAAAGGTTTGTTGAGTGAAACGACCTTGCCACCCTGTGATTTATGGTCGGCTGGCACCAAATTAAAAACTCGGTTTCGTACTCGTTCTGCCCACAGCGCACGCGAAAACTCCAGCAGCAAACCCATCTCAAACTGCAAGTCAAATTACGGTGATCTCCAGTATTGATGCGCAAGCACTAATGTCTGTGCGTCGCCACTCTTGCTAAACACTTTTCAGAGCTCGAGCACAGTTTGCTTGATGTTTTTACCATGAAATCCGCTTTTACGGTTTCGTGGTTTCAAATTGGTGTTTTCACAACGACACGGTTTTATATCGTCGACTCAAAACTTGGCATCGTCTGACAAGTATTGTAGGATGCGAGTTTTCAACCGGCGTACTTACATTTGGGACGATTATCGACGGCGTTAGACTACAAATTTCAGTATGTGGCGTTTGAATGAGCACATCTTGTTAACTTGGTCTCCCTTGGTTACTGGAACAACGAATCTGGCCTTCTTATCGACTGCACCCGGATGGCCAGGGCTGCGCGGTTTTGCAAGCTGTAAGTATGTGCCACACGCTCTCAAACAGCAGCAACGGCAGGCCAAAATCTGACGTGAATGACGCCATGCATAGTCAAACTTGTCGGCAACGCACACAGTTTCAAACAAACAGCATCAATCTTGGATGAAAAGCTTGAAAAACACAAACTTGAATGAAACCAACCTAAAACAAGTCTAGGTGTGTTACACGTTTCATGGTGTACTGTGCACATTTACGCATATTCATACCTCAAGTTCTGTGAAGTGGGCATGCAACAAAAATCTGATATACATAAACACTGTGCGCAAAAACAAGAAAAACGCAAAGCTTTCAAACTAAACTGTTCCAAGCAAAGCCACGAAACTAACCTAGAATGATCCGCTGCTTGATGTTTGCGTCAGACAAGCGAACTATTCACTGACGAAAAGTTCTGTTCACATTCGATTTTGAAGCCGTTCAATTGCTGATTACACTCGAATTTTAACCCAAGAAACATATCGGCCAAGTGCACAGTAAAACAAGAAAAAGTGATACTATCTGGATCAAGCCAAAGTGGCACACGGAGTTGTTTTCCTCCATATTTGCAACAAACGCAACAATCTTGGTGTCGAACGAAATGACCTCACCCCAGCAGCACCCTGGCTACCCAGGCACACGATCATGTCCGCCTTTGCAGCAACGTCAGCGGGTTACAATATCTTGCATTGGTGTGGGTGACGAAATAAGTGGACAATGAAACAGATTTGGACACCTCGTTTCAATGAACACGTAGTGTGGGGCAAGGTTTCTGCTGCATTGCAACATTGGGTGGAATTCACAAAACCAAACAAAGCCAAGTTCAGTTCACCGTCAACCTCACCGTCAAAGTTTGGTCAGATCTTTTGGGCTGAGGTGGTTGATGCAGTAGACACGATTTTGTAAACAAAGCGTCAACTAAGTTGAGGCGTTCTTGTGCATGACCAAATGCTTTTCTCTCCTTATTAACAATATGTTGTTGAGAAAACCGTGCAACCATACACAACAACGCGTCAAATTTGACACTTCGTCTAGAAAACCGCGTCTTGTCCACAGCAAGCGTGACGCTGAAACATCTGACTTTGACACTGAAACATATGTATGTATGACTCTGAACTTTGACGGTGAGGTAGACGGTGAACTTGACTTTTTTGCGAATTCCACCCAATGTGTGTGACACAAATTTTAAGGTCGTTGCACCGTTAATCATACAACAGCAGGACGAAAGAAGTTGCATATTTAATTGCTAATTGTCAAGCGCTTTGCTGCATAAAACGTTGCAAAAATAGTTATTTGCGTTAATTATCATACCAACTGCGGACCCATTTTTAATTGTAAGATCACGTTTCTACCAAAATTAAGTCACTCTGTCATACATCCCGAAGAATGGCTATAATACGGTTGTACAGTGTTCCCCACAAAAGACGTACTATGCAGCATCAACATTTCTTATGGCTTTTATCTGTGAAAACATGTCACCCAGCACGCATAAAAATGGTCTCAAAGTGGGAAAACATTATGATCGAGTGTTATTGATTGCAGCACTGTTCTTGAAAAATACACCTCCACAACATTTGGTGCAAATTTTCCAAGGGCAAGAAAAGAATAACATCACACAACAATCAGAATAAGCAGTAAAAATTTAACAGTTTCTTGAACCTGGACCGACTCTGTCACCAGGGAAGACTAACTAACATTTTTTCTCCGGTTTTACGTTAACTGTTAACTGTTGTGTTGCGCACTACATTGTACAAAAGTGCTCCAATTTTGCTGTTTCATAGATTTCAAAGATTTCATATAGTTTCTAGACATCCAAACAACCGCCGTTGACATCCATCATCATCATCATCATTTCAACAATATTGAAGGACACACCGTACTGCATACTGCGCTGTTGTTGAACACGACCATGATTCACAGTGTGGTACTCTGTGTAGAAAGAGTCTCCATACTCTCAGACTGGTTTCCCACAGTTTTGTCTTAATCAACCAAAATCGGTTGAAAACTTGAAACACAGCCTTGATAAAGCACCAATATTGGAGGAAACACAGAGAATTAGGCGTACACGCACAAGTTCACGTCTCCTTGCTAGACACGAATGAAATATATTGTGCGGAACAATTTTTAAGCCCTGAGATCAGTGAAAAAAGCGCACACACGCGCGCACAATACAAACACGAATGGAAATAAAGAATCACGCAAACCGCACACATTCTTGATATTCTGGGGTACACTTGCGCATGTTTGGTTGGTGGTCCTGCACAACAAGGCATTATGCCAAAAAGAAACTAAAGGTACCGTTGGGCCCCAATATGTATACTTAAAACACCGCAATGCCAGCAGTACTACGGGAGGCTCGATATTAACGCATGAACAAACAAAAGTGCCACTTAGACGCACCATTTGATGGGTTCCCATGGCTTACGCACACAAGAGCCGTGGAGGAGTTTTTGTGCGTCTGATGAACATTCAGAACACGACCGCTCAATGCCAAATGCTGCGAAACAAAGTTTCGACGCAATTTTCGTATCTCAGCTTTTTAAAGAAGTCGTGATTCAGTTAAATTTCGCATGATGTTTCGCGTTTATGGTCACTTGATTTGGTTTGCCGCATATACAGCTGGTGAGGTTTGTCTTCATGGTGTGAATAATATATACGACGCACTGGTTTCCTTTGGTTTAACTTGTTTCTGACATCCCTTTTGGTTCTGAATCCTTTACGGTGTTACGATTATGTATATTTTGCGCTTGAAACCTGTCCAAACAATTTTAAATTCAGCCACCGAAACGTCCAATGTGACGTCACCAATACTTGAGCCTCCAACCACACCAGAACCGCTCAACTATTATGACTTTCGGTTAGTTTTTGAATCTTAAAGATTTTTTTAAAGTACGACTTTTTCGTTAAAAATATCTGGGATAAACTTTTCAAAAACAAAACAGTTAAATCCGACATTCAAGTGTATGGGTGGAATTTTCGAAACGGTGTAAAGGTCAGTTGGGCGTAAAGGTCGGCGTAAAGTTCGGTCGAAAGCTAGGTCGGCGTAGCTCGGTGTAAACGTGAAACATTGCCTGTTATTAACGTGGAATGTTTCAAGTTTACACCGAGGTCTATCACACTGAGCTGTCGACCGAGCTTTCCACCGACCTTTACGCCCAACTGACCTTTACACCGTTTCGAAAATTCCACCCTATGTGGGCAGACACCTAAACGATGTTTCAGTGATCCCAACAGCCCGAACACAGTGGGTCTGAAGACTGAGAAAGGAGACGTTTGTCTATTGGCGCAGATTGATGGCAGATTGGTCATACGGAAACTGGTTGAGGTGGGTTGCTTAATTAGTCTTTTTTATTTTTCCATATATTTTTGTTTTTTTTGCTTTCTAATGTTGAAAAAAGCGCTTATTCTGCACGCGCAGTCGCTGGGATGGAACAAGAGTATTGATGTATGCAGTGCAGTCAGGGTTGGGCAAAAAACGTTTTTTTTTAAATCGTTTTTTTTTAAAAAACGTTTTTTTTTAAAAAAACGTTTTTTTTAAAACACCCAGATGACCAAAATATGCCCCCAAAAAAATTGGAAAACGCTCATGTTGGGAAGAAAACGTGGTTAAATGAAGTCATTCTATGTGTTCTGAGGCAAAATAAACAGGTTTCAACCCTTTTCTAGCGAGTTGCTAAGATCCCATATCAGACCCGCATCGTGGGACCAACTTTGGCCGGGGTCATCACTGAAAGTCAAACTCCGTATATCGACGTATCTCGACAAAGTAAAAATTGGTCGAAAATTTTTTGAAAAAAATGGGACAAAAAATTGATTTTCCTTGATAATCAGGGTACTTTCCCTGAAAAATCAGGGAAAATCAAGGAAATTCAGGGTTTAAAAAAAACGAAAAACGACCCAGGCGTTTTTTTTTTGAAAAAAAAATCGTCGTTTTTTTTTAAGAAAAAACGCCGTCGTTTTTTTTGCCCAACCCTGAGTGCAGTATACAGCGCACACAGAACTTTGCCATTGGTGCAAAAAATTAATGCAAAACCTTACCCAGTCTTTTAAATTCCCTGACAATGGTTAGGCATCGACCGTGGCCAAAGGAAAACAGGCTTACAGTGTGTTCGTGTCGTTACTCTGTTCGTCAACGCAGCCCGCCTATATGGTCATCAACGTCAACTCAAATCGTCGGGCTATCCAGTGTGTGTTACACTGCCCGGTGCATATTCTGCCGCTGACACGTCTTGTATTTTTTGTTCAATGCTGCTTTGGTTTGCAATTGTGTATCGGGGTGTCAAATGCAGATAATACGTGCATTACAGCAGGCGTGTGCTGAGCTGCGTTGACGTCCATTGACACGGACCAAACAACCAGTCAAAACGTACAACGCCCGACACCAGGCGTCAAACGTTTAATTATGCACCAAACAATGCCACAAGTACATTCAAGGGACATGCAGTTTTCTTTTCCGTCATCAGTTCAGTTCACAATCACAAGTAACGCTTTGGGTTTGTTATGGACAGTCATCAGTCATGTCATAAAGGTAAAATGCAACTTTTCTACATGTATAACTGTAATGTCCAACTGCTTTTGTGTTTTTTCTCTGGAGTTGAAGTATGTGAACGGAACATTGCGCAACATATAAAAAACCAAAGAAACTATTTTCGGTTTTCTGTTCGATAACTAGAAGTAATTCGATTTTCCAGACATGTGGCAACTTTTTCAAGCTGGTGTCATGCGTCACACTGAACTTTAGGTTTCGCTTAAAGGTCTCGTTTTGTGGCTTGCTATGTTTGTGCTGTTCTGCTTTTGATGGTGGGTACCGATTTGCCGCGAATAATTATTTATTAAAAAAATCGATTTTTCGAAACCTATGTGTGCATAAGGAACCTTCAAGACAATGTCTGAAATGAGACTCTGAAATGAGTTCTATTTTGTTCTGAATTTATATTTCAGAAATTTTGTTTGTGCAAGAAACTATAATCAGCCCAAAAAGATACAAGTGCCCGACACAAATAAAATGGGTATTGTAACAGCATGCCTACGAATCTTATTGATCATAATCAACGTTGTTGTGATTCTGTGCGGAATCGTGCTCTTCAGCGTGTCACTGTGGGCAAATGTGAGCCGAAACACTCACACAACTTATCACGACAATGTCACCGAGTTACTCCAACAAGGTCGGTTTGGTTTATAACTGTTTCATGAACCGAGGGTCTTCCTTCATTCAGTTATACATTGTTCATCTATTTCAATGCATAATTTAGCCAACAGCACGACAGCCGGATCTGACGAAATTGAAGCTTTTGATTACCGATCCCAAATCTGGACAGTGTTCACTTTGGGCCTTGCGCTCAGTCTGATCGGAGCTGTGGGATGTTGCGGAGCCGTTTTTGAATCGCGCGTGTTGCTGGGTTGGTTTTGTTGCCCAGATTTTATAGTTTGCAAGCACAAATGCACCACATAAAAACGTAGAATTGAACGGGCCCGAAATCTGAAAACAGCTCATAATAACAGGATTTTCCCTTCAGGTGTCTACACAGTAACCATTCTCGCGGTTCTCCTCTGCCAACTGGTGACAGGAGCAATATTGCTATCAAACGTCGACAAGCTGGCTGCTGGAGAAGACGCTGCGAAGCTTCAGCTGAATAATACTCTCAACAGCTTGACCAACGAGCAATTGGCAAAACTTCAAAACAAAAATGGATGTTGTGGCACTATTGAAGACAAGGTTGTAGAGTGCGCAAACCATCCTATTATAAGCCACATACAATCACAATCGAGTTAAAATTGAAAAAAATGCACAGGTGGTTGCGCGTCCCGGCGTCAATTGTACCAAGGAGCAGGAGAAGATTTCGTGCTTTGACGTGGCTTGGTGGTTGGAAGTGGTACGTCTGCTGACATCCTTCCCCGTTTCCAGTCTACTGCGACCAAATCACAATGACCGAAACCCACTGCAACATATAAAATGGCTCATGCAATGGTTGTCGACCTATGTACGACCTATGCGATTAGGAATGTGCAATTTCCCCTTTAAATGAGTGGAAGAAGTGAAACACAGCGTTGAGTGCAACACATTCAGCCAGTGACCGACGAGGAGCATTCATGTACCCACACCTGCTGCGCTTGCACGGAACACAAGCAGTTAGGCTGACAACATTAGTGTTAGCCAATAAAAAGTGTCATTTTTCACTTCAGCACGCACTCTTTGCCACGGGAGTCATCGATCTCATCACAATGGGAATCGAACTGCTGGCAATGCTGTTCGCGAGTTCTCTGTTTTGGTTGTTGACACCGAAGCAGATATCCAGCGATCGGTACAATCTATTGAACAATGCTGAACTATGAAATCGCGATTTTAAGATCGTTTGCAAAGGCTCATGCATACGCTTCGAACCAGTCATGTACTTGATAATTGCTGAGCATATGCTGGGTTTCTGCCCTTTGGTCAATTCATGTAACAGAGTAGATTTCTTTTCTCAGATTATGACATTTGTCTACAGCTATAAGTAATTGTGGCCATTGTCTCCAACCTTGTGGGCCGACAGATCAGCCATAGGGTGGAATTTTCGAAACGGTGTAAAGGTCAGTTGGGTGTAAAAGGTCGGTGTAAAGTTCGATCGAAAGCTCGGTCGGGGTAGAACGGTGTAAACCTGAAACATTGCCTGTTATTAACGTGGAATGTTTCAAGTTTACACCGTGGTCTATTACACTGAGCTGTCGACCGAGCTTCCACCGACCTTTACACCCAACTGACCTTTACACCGTTTCGAAAATATCACCCATATACCGTGTTCAGATATGTGAATTCATTCCGTTAAGTCACACTCCCGACCTGAATGGCATATTGTGGTCTAGACTTGGCTTTGGAGTTAGCGTTGCATAAAGTTATGATATCTACGTAAGCTGTTTTCATTTAAAACCCTGATTTTTCTCCACAGTTTCCACCGAAAATGTGTCTTACCGGTTTGTTGGTCGCGACACAAATGTGTCCCAAAATGTTGTGGACGGTCAGGTCCCTAAAAATCGCCATCGTCAGCCTCAACGTTGTCGTATTTCTCTGTGGCGCGCTCATATTCGGCTTCTCCCTGGCTGCCAATTTGATGAAACCGGAAGTTCCCGTTCCACATAATGTCAGGCTCGCATATCTGACCGAATCCTTGAACAATCACACGGCTGCACCATCTGACGAGGCAAACAGCAGCCGTGGTTGCATTTGGGGTCTGGTGGTGGTCGGAGTCACTTTGATGCTAGTTGGAGTGGTCGGTGCTTGTGGTGCAATGCTACAATCCAGGGTTATGCTTGGTATGTATGTATGTACACCGTTACTGGCATTGTTTTGTTTTGGTCACAGCAAATTTAGTGGTACAATAGCCTGAACTTGATATCAAAGACAGCGCTACTCCAATAGCTCAGCTGGTAGACAGTTGCTCGGTCATGGAAAGGATCTTTGTTCAGTGCCAGTTGGAAGCAAGCATCTTTTGTTAATCAAGGATTTTAGCTTGCACATGCATTCCCGTTCCCATGTTTTTGTCATGTCTTGTGGTGGTGATCCGATCCAAACGACATTTGTCGCCAGGACAGCACAAAGTATGACTGCATATGTATGTATTCAATTAAAATTATGTGGGCAGGTAGGTACCCTTGCCATATTTGATCCAATGTTATTCTTGCACGCATAGGTTAGGTTCGAAAACCAACGTCAAGAGAATGACTTGCAGGCTTATACGCACTGGTGGTATGCAGTCTTGTAATGGTCGAATTTGCTATTGGCTGCCATTTGATCGTTATCTACCAGTTCGTGGATACAAACGAGCTGACTAGAGAGGCCGCACAGTTCTTGGACGATGACACAATCGCACAAATACAAGCAGCAAATGTCTGCTGCGGTATAACGCCTGGAAAGGTCGGTGCGATCAACTGCGGGTGGACTGTGTAAAGACCACAAGCAACCTGTGCGTTTGTTCATCTCAGGTTGTTCCCACTGTTCGCGTGAAATGCACTGACGAAGAAGCGAATGGAGGCTCATGCTTTCCAAAGATCGAAAAGATTAGTGCATCAATCCGATTTTTTTTGTAGCTTCAGAATTTCGCTCAGGAAGCATACCCATACGCTATATTTGGGACTCGATATTCAGATGGTGGACGGCTCTCTGATGTTTTCGTTGGTCGTACCAGCCAGTCTTGCACTGTCGTTGTCCGCCATCCAAATGTTGGCCGTCGTTTGTTCGTGTTGTATGTTCACAAAGTTGACATCGGACTTGAACCTGAGTGATCAGGATCAACATTCATTGTTCAATAGTTAGATGCTGCTGTGGTTACTATGTGTCTTCTTCGACTTTTAAGGGCGTCCTTAGTCATAGTGGAAAATGGAAATGGAAATGCAAAAAATATTCTATGTTCAAGTTTTCCATTTCCATTTCCATTATGGCTAAGGGCATACTGGAAAATGGAAAATGGAAATGAAGCAAAACATTTTCTGTGTGAAATCTGACCAATCAGCTGCCGAGAATTGGGTGGAACAGAAAATGTTTTTGTCACATGTCAAAACATGACTGCGGCAGTTTCATTTCCATTTTCCATTTTCCAATATGCCCAGTCATACTGGAAATGGAAATGGAAAACTTGGGCATAGATTATTTTTTGCATTTCCATTTCCATTTTCCACTATGACTAAGGGCGCCCTAAATTGTCTTCGTGCTTTGTACTCATATTTTTAATTCAAATATCTGTTCCAAATTCACACATTCATCATTTCACTTTAACCCTTGGATGAACGTGTCAAACACATGCGTTCTTTGTGTGTCATATGGTACATACGTTTCTGTTGAAATCTTACATTATTCGGGTTTTTGAACTGGTTAAAGGTCATGCTTCTATGATGAATTGTGGGCTAGACACTTTTGGGGGCAAACCGAACTTGAAAGTGAGCTAGAACCGTTTCATTTCTTCATTAAGCAACCGTGTAGCCTTAGCTGATTTTTTCTTGCAGTTTTCCACCCAAAATGTGCCTTGTGAGTGTGTCTGCTGGTTGCGACACAAGAGTGTCCGAAAATGTTGTGGAGCGTCAGATCCCTAAAAATAGCCATCATCAGCATCAACCTGCTGGTATTTCTTTGCGGCGCACTAATATTCGGCTTTTCTCTGGCTGCGAATCTGCGAAGGAAACCTGAAATCCCACATTATTCAAATGTTACACTCGACAGGTTTGTATCCGAATTGATGAATGAGAAAAGCGAAACAATCGACGGTGAGGTGGACAACGGTGGTCCGAACTGGGGCCTTCTGGTCGTCGGCATTGCTCTGATGCTACTTGGCGCGCTCGGTTTCGTTGCAGCCATTTTACTCTCGCGCGTCATTATTGGTGCGTGTGTTTTGGAAGGGAATTTGTAAATGGCTGTTGTTCACCTGCTGAAGTTCAGCATTCGAAATTTCCTTTTACGTATTGTATGTGCATTATGCTCTTCAAAATCTGGACTAGAAACTACGCAGCACATCAGGATTATGAACTAGTTGCACATTTTGTACATTTTTAGGTTATTTCATGTCTATACATATTTCGTGTATATTTCACCCTTGTACAGTGTGAATTGTGATGCAGTGTGTATTTATTTGCCTGTTTCGACCTGTTTTCACAGACAGGCGGTGCACCAGGTCAGTGCGAATGGACCAGGTGGCCACGTGACCCCAAAAACATGGACTGGTCTTGTGCTCGCGTAAAACATTCATTGATTAACGTTATCTTCGACCAGAGGAGCTTGCCTCAAAGGACGCTCTTCCAACCGTCAGACAAAGAGCAAAATATTTTGGCGCTGAAGTGCTTTATGGCTGCAGCGTAATGATCTATGAATAATGATTTTGATTGTACGCGATTATCGAATAGCTAATCTCTGCTTTAGTGTGATCACCGACTAAAGCTGAGTGAGACTTTCAGTGGTGTGCGCCGTGCTGTTGTTCAAGTTGTTGATCGTGGAGCTCGCGTTGGGCGCAGTGTTGATCGCGCTCCATCAATCTTTCGATAATGCTCAAGCCGTAAATCGAACTTTGCGCCATCTAAATGATACTGAGATTGAAGCCATGCAGATTGCGTTGTATTGCTGTGGCATAACACCGGGCCAGGTTGGTATGCAGCGCGCAAGAACAAGTCATTTGCGAGGTTTTGACGCTCGAGATTAGCCTTTTAGGTTGATCCCGACCTCTCCAAGTGCACCACGGCCGAGATCAACGGAGGCTCGTGCTTTGACAAGGTTGAGCAGGTCTGTGCGGCAGCTAATTGAATTCGACGTGCTTCCAGCAGCTTACTTGAAACACAGACATTGTTGGACTTGTAAATTTGAAATATTAAATTTTGAAGATGGTGGAGCACTTCTTGGCCCTGTTACTGGTCGTGCCCGGCAGCATTTCAATCTCGCTCTCAGCCGTGCAAATGTTGGCCGTCATATTCTCTTGCTGCCTGTTCACTGCGTTAACATCAAGCTTGAGTGGTGGTTCTGGCGATCGACAACCCTTGTTTTAGTTGCTAAGATCGTGCTTCAGTTTCAGGACTTTGTTCGTATAATATACTACCCGCTAATATGCTTGATTGTGGGTTTTTACTGTTTTTCATTTGTACCACTGTTTAATCGGGAGTTTGCAGGACTTTTCTTGTTTGCTGCTGGATTTTTCTTCTATGACCGCTGTTTTTTCTCGTCGGATATGCACTGTAGCTCGAATTACATATATCGTAATCTTGAAGAAAAGTGACAAACTATGTATGGATGTACTTAGCAGTGTCGATGTGTTAACAGTAACACCCACGATGATTTTGATTGTACGCGATTATCGAATAGCTAATCTCTGCTTTAGTGTGATCACCGACTAAAGCTGAGTGAGACTTTCAGTGGTGTGCGCCGTGCTGTTGTTCAAGTTGTTGATCGTGGAGCTCGCGTTGGGCGCAGTGTTGATCGCCCTCCATCAATCTTTCGATAATGCTCAAGCCGTAAATCGAACGTTGCACCGCTTTAATGATACTGAGATTGAAGCCATGCAGATTGCGTTGAATTGCTGTGGCATCACACCGGGCCAGGTTGGTATGCAGCGCGCAAGAACAAGTCATTTGCGAGGTTTTGACGCTCGCCATAAAATCAAAAAGGCGGGGCTGAATAAAGTGTAATCTTGAATTGCGCAAAACTTTTTCACGCACGCGCACGGGTTAACTTTGTCGCTGGTGGTACGCACAATCTGGCACGAACGTTGCCCTCCTTCCAAAATATGTGTTTGTGCGAAACAGCTGGAGTCCAACCACGACCGTTGCTAAGGCACTTCGATGACGTATACCTACAATAACAACTCGATGAAGTCATAGTATAGTGCATCGGAGCTAGCATGGTAATGCTAAGCGACATATGGTTCATTCCTTATATTGCGTGAGTTGAAAAATTTAAACTCACGCCATTTTCACAAGACTTAACTTGAGAAGCCCAAACTTGCACACAACTTGTACGGCGTGGACTTCTAGGTCCACACAAAATTTCATTCCGCTGCGTGCCCGCTCGCGCGATCGCGGGCAAGATACAGTTGAAATTTTTGTAAAAACGTTCTTTCCCTTTTTTTTTTCCACAAAAAACTAGTCAGGGCCCAGACGTTACTGAACACCAGAAATGTTAATATCGCATATACGGTTTTCGCACACGAGAAACACGATGGTGCTATTGCCGACTTCGTAACTCCACGACTGAGACCGGTTCCAGACCATGACCACGACTTTTTGTATGTAAAGTGTGCTTCCCGAAGTAAAATTTAGCCGAAAAGTTGGGTTACCATAACTATTAAAGTTGTTTATGTGGTTTTCGCACTCGAGAAACACGGTGGTGCTATCGCCGAGTTCGTAACTTTTAGTATGAACGGTTCCAGACCATGACTTTTTGTACAGAAAGTATGGTTCTAAAGCCAAAATCAGCGGTGATATGTGTTTTTAATCGTTGTTACGTCAAACATATATTAATTCCAATTGGTTAAATGTTTTTCAGCTCAAAAAGAGCCATAATGGACGCTCAGACACACACAACAATGCATTAGTGCACGCTACGTAGTTGCCTGATTCATAAAGCGCACAATGTATTACCCACAACACACAGCCAGCCAGCCAGCACACACACACAGGCAGGCAGCCAGCACACACACACACAGGCAGGCAGCCAGCACAATAGGCAATGCAGCAATGCACGCGTAGTTTTATAATAAAGTATGTGAAGGATAATGGCGAAGCAGTTATGTCCGAACGGGCTAACGTGCAACACTAAAGACGAAAGGTGGCGGGTTCAAACATTCACACGCGCAGCGAATTTTCTTGTATTTTTACTAACTTTTAATGAATTCTGGGTAACATTTTTCAGTTTTTTCGTGTTTTTATTTGAGATTAATTATTAAGCACAGGTGCGGTTCGCAGTTTATGCGCTGTGATGTCATTCATGATAAAATACCCACAAGATATCAACTTGTTAATTAAAATTGCTGTTGCTCTCTAACATTCGAAGCTTTTTCCGCATTTATAATTTGACTTTCGTGGGAAAGTTAAATAGTAGTTTTTACGTAACATTGAATCCAAGATCAGATGCGGCGGCCAACACCAAAGCAATCTGGAGACTGACTTTTGACACTTATTTCATTGCTGAAGCTGAAGGGACAGGTTGCATGGAAGTTCATTGCACAGCTTTGCTTGGTACTAAACCAACAAGTGCCATTCTCTGAGACGATGCGCAATCAGTGCGCTATAAATGATGGTACCTAGGATGTCAAATACATACCTGGCGGTAAATTAAAAAAAAATAAATAACTTGACAAGTTACCATGTTACTCAAAAGCATAGACTTAGACATGCGCGTGGGGCATTGCGTTGGTTTTGTTTCAGTGGTGGGTGAAGACGCAGACACAAGCGTGTCTTCATTGTTAGAACCCCATAGTGAAATCGAAACACAAAATTGGCCTTATGTCACGATAACCACCGATTCATATATCCTGCCAAAAACTACAGCATCCAAAAAACAAAAAAAAAACAGCAAAAAAAAAAACAAACCCTTAAAGACCCCCCACCCCAACCAAAGCCCCCCCAACCACCCACAAACCCCACCACACAGCAAAACCACCTAACCCCCACACCTCGTTGCGCTCATGTGCGTTGATTACTTGAGAAAAGTCTGATGGTCGACATTTTCTTAGTTAGAACCATTGCTTGCCGGAACTGAAAACTTTCTGTGCCTGATTTATCCGGGTTCTCTGTTTGGCGCTTGCGCGATATAAAAGAACGACACAAGAAAGAAAAATGCCCCAAGGGGCATAAAAGAAATATGGTTCCCTGGCTGACTGGCATAAAAGAACGATACTAGCTTGCACCACTTTGCTGATGTTTCATTAGGCACTGGAATAAACGTAAGTGTGTTCTGAGCTGTTTGATACCGAACAGTAGACATTGAACCATATTCCCGGCGCGAACTCTTTTGAACCAACACCCAGCCGATATCGAAACTTTCGCGCAAACCCACATATTTAGGCAACTGTTTCTTCTTTTCAACCTCACGACGGTAACTGTGCAGTCTTCGGTTGCGCACCATGGTTCAACAAGGAGAGGAGTAAAGAGAATATTGCAAGAATATTACACCGTTTCGAAAATATCACCCAATACTGCAATCTTTCAATATCTCCGTGCCCTGTGTCTCTGGTGGCAAGACAGCACGCGCCGGGAATATGGTTCAATGTCTACTGTTCGGTATCAAACAGCTCAGAACACACTTACGTTTATTCCAGTGCCTACTCAAATACTAGCAAAGTGGTGCAAGCTAGTATCGCTCTTTTATGCCAGTCAGGCAGGGAACCATATTTCTCTTATGCCCCTTGGGGCATTTTTCTTTCTTGT